>JAQZBX010000078.1:8827-48345 GCA_029593785.1 Cabassous unicinctus | reverse complement strand
AATCATTCTACACAGTCACATAAGATATTGTGAAACATGAGTTGCATATGTCCCACATATAATCAAAGACTATAACCATTTCTTGCGAATTAGGATGATTTTCAAAGTACTTCACTATATAAACCATAGATGCTTGGGAATCTTTGCTATCTTTCCCTTCACAAAAATACAAACTTATTAAATGTTATTCTAAGAAAACATAAAGAGAATCCCCATTTTTAGTATTTCTCATGCATTCTTCCTATATTTAAAATCTCTTTCTCATCTGCTATTGTTTCAGGTTTTGTTGGAAATCTGAGCTTGCTTGGATTCACTAATATATGAATGTGGTTGAGATCTTTCATTTTTTATGAACTTACATCAATATCTATAATTTTTATATTTACTATTTATACTTAGTGCACATATTCTCAACTCTAGGGACAAACAGGCATTGCAAATATGTAAAAGATAGAGGAAGGCTTTTGGGGCCAGCTTGAAGTTAGCATAAACATGCCATGCAATCCCTAATGGGAGGAATTACACCGCATTTGGCTTCGCAAGGAATACAAATGTGCACACTAGACACAGTCATCTTATTCAAATCCCAAGTTATCATTTCAAATTTAGCAGAAGAGAATGTCATTTGGCTAACTTTTCTATAGGGGAGGGTGAAACAAATTTTGAGTTGAAAGAATTGGTAAGTCAGGCAAAAATGTTTGAGAATGAGAAATATATTGTGTCATGTTATATTTTCCTAGTTTCTCATCTGGAAGAATGGAGTCATATTTTTCATCTTATTCCCTTTTCCATTCAAAAGTCATTATTCAATTAATTATGCTAGTTTGGTCATTATTAGTCTATGCACACTATATAACCCAAGTTTATATGCATTCACTTCTCAGTAGAATTTTTGAAATAGCCAATATCTGAATTCTTGACATCAGTGTCTTCCCCAAACCACTGCCAGATGAATATTTCCAAAATAGAATTTGAAAATGTCATGATGTTATTCTGCTCAAAAGCCTGTAGCTACATTTTAATGCTTCCACTTCAAAGACAAATATTTTATTTCACTCAATTATATCTAATGTTTGCCTCCAAATACCATTTTCTGGGCATAACTTCAATGGTGACCTTTCTGGATCTCCCTGTAAAGACAAGTGAATCATCCAATTAATCTATCCAATGGTCAGTTCTCCTAATGATCAAATGACTTCAAATGTTCTTCAACTTTCAAATAAGCATTTGTCCTTGCACCTTAAAATTTTTGTTATGTTGAAATTTAAAGAGTTTAAAGAGATTTATCAATGATATTTTTACAACAAATTATGTATTTTAGGAGAATTTAACAAATCTGTAACTTTTGTTAATGTATATTCTATTTAAAATATTTTTGTTTTAGGATAATATTAATAACTTGAAACCAGTTGGTTTAAGTGACATTGATTTAAAATGTACTTTTAAAATAATTTCCTTTTTGACAGTTCAATCATTGAGTGAACATCTATGATATATGTAGAATTTTATATTATATATCCTCCTTCCTCCAACAAGTTTCATTTTCTTCTCATCATTATTATATATCCCACAGGTAAAAATGATCTTCTTCCATTCTATTACATCCCAATATTATCCATTTTAAAAGGCTTTGTTTTATTTTCATCCAGAAATCCTTACTCAATCTTCCACCTTTCAAAGTGATTTCTTTCTTATCTGATATTTTGCAAAACTGATTTGAAAATTATTTATTTTGTTTCAGTCTTAGAACACCCATTTTTAACATTTCTTTTTTAAAATTTAGATTACTCATTATGTAACTGTTCAATTTTGTTTTGTATCTCTAGATGGACTATTACAGCAATGAGTATCTTATCCCTGTTGAAGTAGTGCATTAAGAGAATCTAAATGGGCCCAGTCTACGGGGTGTTTTGGGACCGCAGTCACACCAGATCCAGGAGTGCAGCAAGGGACGGAGCGAGTGAGGATCACGCCTCGGGACCCCGGACTGCATCCCAACCCCACGGTAGTGCATTATTTCAGGAGAGTTGTATTACATCTAATGTTCAAAAGTAAACTAATGAGGAGAGGACAAGATGGCATCGGCTTAAGAGGGCAACTGTGGACAGCTCCCAGAACACGGCGGATAGTGGACGGAGACCTGCACGGGGGTCTGAGCTGTGGGCATGTGGAGTGATAAGCTTAGGACATCTATCTGGGCAGATCAACGTTGTGGACTGAACCATAGAGATTCGTGAGTCTTAAGCCTGCCTGTGGTGGTAAACACAGTCGGCTAACACCCACCATTACTGGAGAAAAAAAAAAAGCCGGTTGGAAGCGCGACTCCCATCCAGTAAATGGGTGACCTGGCCCGGTGGGAGGGGACATTTTCTGAGGGGGCAGCTCCGGTAAGAGAGGTCTATTTTCTGGGGATTTGGCTCCCTGAAGCCCCCTGCAACTTAGACGAACAAAACAGCTACAGTGAATTGGTACCCAGAGGAGGGGAGGGGTTAATCTGCAGAGGGAGGTGATTTGACTAGCTGCCCAGGGATAAGCCCCGAGCCCTGCAGAGCTGGGGAGAGGGGCAATCTCCAAGAGAGGGAGAGTTCTGACAGAAAGCAGAGAGGGGATATTTTAGCTGTCAATCTGGCTACCTGGACCCCCTCATAACTTTGAGGAGCAGATAAGCCAACTTGAAACAGTGCTAGGCTGAGGGAAGAGGCGAATCTGCAGAGAAAATCTCACTTACCTGCAGCCCGGTGATGTAGGGGCTTTGATCCAGAAGGGCAGAGTCTGCCATTTTTAGTGTTCTACACTGACA
The DNA here is from genome assembly GCA_029593785.1 of Cabassous unicinctus. Lineage (NCBI taxonomy): Eukaryota > Metazoa > Chordata > Mammalia > Cingulata > Chlamyphoridae > Cabassous > Cabassous unicinctus. The sequence continues at coordinate 45,545 of JAQZBX010000078.1, read as the reverse complement.
AACATCAGACTTTTACATCACTGGGGAATCCAGAAACTGGGAAGTGCTTGATTAGCTTCCACGAGCCCAGTTAAGGTCCCCTCCGTGAGGGGGGTGGTATAGAGAAGGACTTATTTTTGGTCCTGTATTACACCAAAAATAAATAAATAAATAAATAAATAGATAAATAAATCAATAAAAAACAGCCACTTTAATAAATGAAAAATAAATTATTTTTATTTAGTTTAATAGCCAAATGCTGCTTCAGGACCTGCATATAAAAACCCTGAGGGGAAATTGTTTGATAAACACAAGCAGGCTGAGAGGATCCACGGGACCCCAGGGAATATTGATCCCCCTTAGCTTTGTTTGACTGCTTGCCAGTGTGGTTGTTTGCTTTTTTTCTGTTTATATGTTGTCTCTTGCTTTCATTTCCTCTTTCCTCACAGCTTTCTTATTTCTTTTATTTTTTTTTAATTATGTGCTCCTAGCTTCTATCTTCTTTCTGTGCTTCTTCTTCAGTAATTTCCCATTCTCTCTATATATTGATTGTGTATTCCAAGCTATCTCTTATTCATCCATCATCTTTCTGTCTTCTGCTTTCTGTTGTGGCTATTAAATAACACATTTTTTCCATACGCCCACAACTCAAGGGTGTCAATTTCTATTCCTGCTATTTTGTTTTTTTTCTTTCTTTATTAATATTAACCCTTTCCTTTTAGCCCTTTCTTAACTCTTTCTTGCCTTCCTCATAATTCTAGCCTTCTAAATCATTATATATATATTCCTCTATTTGGTTTCCCAGTCCATTGTAGGTACTCCACTTTCTCTCCTATTACTCTACACTGCCTACTTGAGTTAAATATTCACTTCATTAAGTCTTATTTGGCCCCTCTTCTAACTTTTATCAATATCACTATTATCCTTCTTCCTTTCTCAAATCTTTCGATTCCTCCGGGTCTAATCTTTTGCCTTCAAGGGAACATAGAAAGAAGGAAATAAAATAAGAAGAAAAAGTATCAAAGAGAAAAATTTACAAACACACAGAACCACCAGCTAAATAAAACTCCAGAGCAGAGAGAGAAACTCATCAACTGAATAAATCCATCAAGATAAAATGATGACTAGAGGGCAAAAAAAATTACAAACCACACTGAGAAACAGGAAAACATGGACCAATTCAATGAACAAACTAAAAACCAGGAAGTGAAGCAGAACATTCAACAACTAATCAAAGCTTTCCAAACAAATATCATGGACCAACTTAATGAAATGAAGGAAAAGATTAAGAATATAAAGAAGACACTGGGAGAACATACTGAAGAAATTGTAAACACTCCCAAAAAGATAATGGATATGATGGTGACCAATGGCACAATTCAAGAAATCAAAAAGATGATGGATTCACATAGCAGCAGATTTGAACAGGCAGAAGAAAGAATTAGTGTTTTGGAAGACAGTACATCTGAAATCAAACAGATAGTAGAAAAATTAGACAAAAAGAAAGAAAATATCCAGCAGGGACTCAGGGAATTAACTAACAACGCAAAATGCTTAAGCATACGCATTATGGGAATCCCAGAAGGAGAAGAGAAGGGAAAGGGAACAGAAGAAGTGTTGAAGGAAATAATGGCTGAAAACTTCCCAACCCTATTGAGAGAGATGCATGTGCAGATCCAGGAAGCAAAGCGCACCCCAAACAGTATATATCCCAAAAGGCCAAATCCAAGACATATACTTGTCAAAATGTCCAATGCTCAAGACAAAGAGAAAATACTCAAGGCAGCAAGAGAAAAAAGAACCATCATATACAAGGGAAGCACAATAAGATTAAATGCTGATTTCTCAGCTGAAACCATGGGGGCAAGAAGACAGTGGTATGACATAGTCAAAATGCTAAAAGAAAAAATCTTCCAGGCACGAATTCTCTACCCAGCAAAAATGCCTTTCAAAAATGATGGAGAGTTTAAAATATTCACAGAGAAACAGAAATTAAGAGAGTATGTGAATATGAAACCTGCAGTTCAAGAAACACTAAAGGAAGTTCTACAAGTTGAAAGGAAAAAACAAGGGAGAGAGAGTTGGAGGAGAGTTTAAAAGCAACTAACAAGACAAAAAAACAAAAACAAAACAACATGTGACATACATTAACCCCCCAAAAAATGGCTGAGGTAAGAAATTTGTTATGAGTAATAACTCTGAATATTAATGGACTAAATTCACCTATCAAGAGACACAGATTGGCAGAATGGATAAGGAAATATGATCCATCTTTATGCTGTCTACAAGAAACCCAACTTCAACCAGGGATTCATGGAGGCTTAAAGTGAATGGCTGCAAAACCATTTTACAAGCGAACAATAACCAAAAACGGGCAGGAGTAGCTATTTTAATATCAGACAAAATAGACTTTAAATGCAAAACTATCGTAAGAGATAAAGATGGACACTATGTATTAGTAAAAGGGGAAATCTCTCAAGAAGAAAGAACAATCATAAACATATATGCACCTAATCGGGGTGCCTCAAAATACATTAAGCAAACCTTGGAAAAACTAAGTGGAGAAATAAATGCCTCTACAATTATAGCAGGGGATTTTAACACACCATTATCATCATTAGACAGAACATCTAGACAGAGAATCACTAAAGAAACAACGGCTCTCAACAATACATGAGAGGACCTGGACTTCATAGATATATGCAGAACACTCCACCCAAATACAGCAGGATTTACATTCTTCTCAAGTGCACATGGAACATACTCCAAGATAGACCACATGCTAGGCCACAGAACAACTCTCAATGAATTCAGAAAGATTGAGATTATGCAAAGTACTTTCTCTGACCACAACAGAATGAAATTGGAAATCACTAAGGGCCAGAGAAACAGGTTAGGCAGAAGGATATGGAAGTTAAACAACACACTCTTAGACAAACAGTGGGTCAAGGAGAAAATCTCAAAAGAAATCAGCAACTACCTTGAAACTAATGAAAATGACAACACAACATATCAAAACCTATGGGATGCTGCAAAAGCAGTTCTGAGAAAGAAGTTCATAGCCATAAGTTCAAATATTAAAAAAGAAGAAAGAGTTAAAATTGAAGACCTAACTGCACACTTGGAGGAATTGGAAAAACAACAACAAACTAAACCAAAAAGAAGTAGAAAGAAGGAAATAAAGATTCGAGCAGAGCTAAATGAAATAGAGAATAAGAAAGCACTAGAAACAATAAACAAAACAAAAACCTGGTTCTTCGAGAAGATCAGTAAAGTTGACAAACCCTTAGCTGAACTAACAAGGAAAAAGAGAGAACAGATTCAAATACACAAAATAAGGAATGAGCCAGGGGATATCACCACTGACCCCACAGAAATAAAGAGTATCATAAGAGGATACATTGAAAAATTATATGCCAACAAGAATGATAATTTACAGGAAATGGACAAGGTTCTAGAAGCTCACAAACAGTCTACATTGATGAAAGAAGAAATTGATAAACTCAACAGTCCAATTACAAGTAAAGAAATAGACTCAGTCATCAAAAACCTCCCAACTAAGAAGAGCCCAGGACCAGATGGCTTCACAGCTGAATTCTACCAAACATTCTGGAAAGAGCTAACACCAATTCTGCTTAAGCTCTTCCAAAAAACAGAAGTAGAAGGAATATTTCCTAACTCATTCTATGATGCTAACTTTACCCTAATACCAAAATCAAACAAAGATACCACAAGAAAGGAAAATAACAGACCAATTTCTCTAATGAACCTAGATGCTAAAATCTTGAACAAAATACTTGCTAATCGCATTCAACAACATATCTAAAGGATTATGCACCATGACCAAGTGGGTTTCATCCCATGTATGCAAGGATGGTTCAATATAACAAAGTCAATCAATGTAATACACCACATAAACAGATTGAAAGAAAAAAATCACATGATCATCTCTATAGATGCAGAAAAAGCATTTGACAAAATACAGCACTCTTTCCTGATAAAAATACTACAAATGATAGGAATAGAAGGAAACTTTCTGATTATGAAAAGGGTATATATGGAAAACCCAAAGCCAACATCATTTTTATTGGTGAAATCCTAAAAGCCTTCCTCTGAGATCAGGAACAAGGCAAGGATCCCCTCTATCACCACTCCTATTTAACATTGTCTTAGAAATACTTGCCTGAGCACTGAGCAAAGAAAAAGACTTAAAAGGCAACCAGATTGGAAAGGAAGAAGTGAAAATTTCATTATGTGCAGAGGACATGATCCTGTATATAGAAAGCCCTGAGAAATCTACAACAAAGCTTCTAGAATGTATAAATGACTTCAGTAATGTTGCAGGCTACAAGATCAATGCTCAAAAATCTGTAGCATTTCTGTACAACAATAATGAGCAATCTGAGGAGGAAATCAAGAAAAAAATACCATTTACAATAGTAACTAAAAGAATCAAATACCTAGGAATAAATTTAACTAAAGATGTAAAGGAATTATATACAAAAAACTACAAAGCAGTGTTAAAGGAAATCAAAGAAGTCTTAAATAAGTGGAAAAATATTCCCTGTTCATGGATAGGAAGACTAAACATCAACAAGATGTCTAACTTACCCAAACTAATCTTCAGATTTAATGCAATCCCAAGAAAAATCAACACTATGTTTTTTAAGGAACTGAGAAAACTACCCACAAAATATAATTGCAGAGGTAAGAGGCACTGAATTGCCAAAGACATATTGAAAAAGAAAAATGAAGTTGGAGGTATCACATTACCTGACTTTAAAACATACAACAAATCTACAGTGATCAAAACCACATGGTATTGGCATAAGGAGAGACCTACTGACCAATGAAACAGAATTGAGAGTTTTGATATAGATCCTCACATATGCCGTCATCTGATATTCGACAAGGCCACCACGTCCCCTCAGTTGGGAGAGAATGGCCTCTTTAACAAGTGGTGCTTGGAGAACTGGAAATCCATATTCAAAAGAATGAGGGAAGAATGCCATCTCACACCTTATACAAAAATCAACTCCAGATGGATCAAGGATCTAAATATAAGAGCCAAAACAATAAAGACCCTTGAAGATAATGTCGGGAAGCATCTACAGATCTTGTAATAGGAAATGGTTTCATGAACTTCACAGCCAAAGCACGAGTAGCAAGAGGAAAAATAGATAAATGGGATTTCATCAAAATTAAAAACTTCTGCACCTCAAAGGATGTTATTAAGCAAGTAAAAAGGCAACCAAAAAGTAAAATGGTTGCCATACTTCTGATAGGAGCCTAAAATCCTGCATATATAAAGAAATCTTATGCCTCAAAAATAAAAACACAAACAATACATTTAAAAAATGGGCAAGTGACCTGAAAAGACACTTCTCCAAGGAAGAAATACAAATGGCTAAAAAGCACATGAAAAAATGCTCGACATCACTAGCTATTAGGGAAATGCAAATCAAAATCACAATGAAATACCATCTTACACCCATCAGAATGGCAGCTATTAAAAAACCAGCAGAATATAAGTGTTGGAGAGGATGTGGAGGAATAGGAACCCTCATCCACTGCTGGTGGGATTGTGGAATGGTCCCGTCACTGTGGAGGACAGTTTAGCAATTCCTCAGAAAAATAACAATAGATATTCCATATGATCCAGCAATTCCACTACTGGGTATATACCCAGAAAAATTGAAAGCAAAGACACGAACTGATATATGCACACCAATGTTCATAGCAGCATTGTTCACAATTGCCAAAAGTTGGCATCAGCCCCAGTGCCCATCAACAGTTGACTGAATAAGCAAAATGTGGTACATACATACAATGGAATATTACTCAGCTGTTAGAAGGAATAAAGTGCTAACACATGGAATAACATGGATGAATCTTGAAGAGCTTATGTTGAGTGAAGCAAACCAGGCATTGAAGGATGAACAGTTTATGACCTAATTGATTTGAATTGAGGAAAGTTAACAGTTTCTGAGAACCACTGACTGAAAGATAGGCTAACAAGTGAGAGAGAAAGAGAAGGGTAGGTTGCGAGCCATCACCCATATGGCCATAATCTATGGTAAATTGAAAGATTATAGTTACATATTGAAGGATATGACAGGTCGGTAGAGATTTGGTGGTGCAGGATTAACAGTTGGGTAGATTAGGAAGGGCAGGTTAGAATTCCCAGGGCATGTAGCTATGAGTCTTGTCATCCCATGAGCCAAGACAGGGAAGAGTCATATGCCCCAGGGGGTGGGGTGGAAGGAACAGAAAAGATCCAATGAGGTATTTAGTGGTCATGGGAAATATTCTTCATTACCTTACAGTAATGGACACAGGACATAGTAAATATCATCAAAAATTATTAAACTGTGCAGTCTAAACTGTAAACCATACTGTAAACCATTGAAAAATTTTAGTTGCTATATCTTACTATCTGTATAACATTTATAACAATGCTAACATCAAAAAAAATAAAATAAAAGAATTTTAATATGGGTGGGGAAGGGAGAGGGAGGTAGGGTAGTTGGAAGTCTCTAGTATTCCATGTGTGAATTTGCTGTGACCTAAAACTTCCTTGAAAATTAAATAAAAATTTGGGAGACACTGGAGAATGAGAGGGGGAAGGTGTCATGGTACACTGGACATCTGATAATACAGTGATAAAAGGAAAAAAGAATAATTTCTTTTTAAAAAAAGGATATTTTTTGTTTGTTTGTTTGTTTTCCCCCATTTTTTCAAATGTCCCAATATGCTAATTATATTTTATTTTGGTTTATTTTATTTTATTTTTTCTGAGTTTCCTTGTACTTATCTCTTGCATTTAAGCTTATCATTATTATTTCTTTTTCCTATTAGTTGTATTTTGTTATTATAAGGACTTCATGTTCCGGGAAGGTTTAGATCACAGAAGGGTTACAAGGGGGGCTGCAGTGGATTATTGGTGGGGGTTGTCTGGGCTGGGGGATTCATGGGAGTAAGTCCATCTGAATATATATGAAAGATATATAAAATTGTTCAAATGATCAAGGGATGGGGCATGGTCACAGGGGGTAGACAATTACTCAATAAATGAGGGAATCTGAATTCCCAGCCTGAAGAGCTCTGCTACATTCCACAAGGGAGCAGCAACAATCTCCTGAATGCAGAGGCCATGTCTGGCAAAAGAGGATGGCCCACTGATGGGTTCTTGTTATTGAGGACTAGCCATGTGAGTATTTGCTCTTCTAATTGAAACTTAGCCTACTGTTATGGGGTGCCTAAGGGTTGCCACCTGAGAGCCTCCTTGTTGCTCAATTGTGGCCTCTCTCTAAGCCAAACTCAGCATATGAATGCATTACCCTCCCCCCAACGTGGGGCATGACTCCCGGGGATGAGCCTCCCTTGCAACGAAGGATTAATACCAAGTGCCAATGGGCAACGCGATTGGAAAAAGACCTTGAATAAAAGGAGGAAAACGTAATGAGTTCACGTGGCTAAGAGACTTCAAAGAGAGTCGTGAGGTCATCCCAGAGGTAATGCTTATGCACTCCTCAGTAGGATCTCATAGAGCACCAAAGTGGATATCACCCCACACAGAGGGACCCCTGAGGGCTCTGGAAACCCCCAGGTCCTATATAAGTGGGGATAGTCCCAGAGATTGATGCATAATTAGTGGGCTCTTCAGTGGAATCTGTGCTCATGAGAGTGACAGAGTTGGACTCAAATAAGTCCTCCCAGCACATGGTCCATCAGACCCTTCTATTCAAACCTATATGTGATGCTGGAGTTTTTAGGTGTACTTCCAGAGACTGAAGCCTCTGGCCTACCTATGTGCCAGCTGTACCTGGAATCTCGGGGGAACTGCAGTTCCTACCCTACAGCTCAATGGACTCATCCAAGTGGCCTGGAGCGGAGACGACGATGGGCAACTGCCATCCCAGGGAATGGAGGGGGCCTGCAGCTGCAGGCAGGGTATACCCATCCACAGTATGTACAGGGTATAGGCCCTCTCTCACTTGGAGGTGGATTGGACATCACCATCCCAGTCCCCTTAGGACTGGGGAAGGAGCTGTGAACTAGAGAGGACTTGGTGGTGTTCTGTTGTAGACATATTATGATTCAAGCAATGGAAGAAACTGTAACAGTGAGGTGGAGCCGGTGGCCACTGGACGTTTTTGGGGCAGGGAGAGGGGGAGCAGTTGAAATACAGGGGCTTTTTTGGGACTTGGGGGTTGTCCTGAGTGGCGTTGCGGTGACGGATGTAGGCCATTTTCCATCAGCATATACCATGCAGAACTTTGTGGGAGAGAGTGTGGTCTACAATGTGAACGGTGGTCCATGCTCAGTGGCAAGGCCCCAGGATGTGTATATCCATTGTGGGTGTTGTATCACATGGATGAAGGATGGTGGTGTGGGATGTTGTTGGAGGTGTGGGAGTTGGGGAACATGGGAATCCCTGTAATTTCTGAGTAATATTTAGGTAATCTTAGCACCTTAAAATATATATATATATAAATAAAAGTAAACTAATGGCCAAATTTCAGGTTGAAACACTGTCTCCTATTAGATGTGATCCAATCCTGAGTTGTAAATGCATCCATAATTCTGTGGTTGTGTCTCTACTAATTGAATCAGCAAATTAAAATTTTTACACATTAAAAAAAGAAAAAAAAAAGAATCTAAATGTGTGTGTGTGCAGTGGTGGCAATGAAGAGTTTCTTTCCTCATTTGTGCCTAGGATGAAACCTGAAGGCATTAGATTTTGAATGCAGAATTTGGTCCACAGTTAAAAACCACGAATATCATGTTTTCTTCTTTATTTTGAAAGGCACTTATTTTCAGTGGCAAATCATGGCACATTTCTAGATATTCATGCAAATATCACTTTGACAGGCTTGAATAATGAGTTCCCAGAAAACCCTGGAATAGAAATTATTCATGATTTTCTATTAATAAGAAGAGGCATTAGTTTGGATGATATATGGACAATATGAAGGCCAAAAATGAGTAGTTTGGACAACTAAGTTTCCATGATCTTTCATTTCTTACATGTTTTGATTCTCAGATAAACTGTTTCAAACATTTCGTTTTTCTCTTAGCAGGTGATGTTTCCCCCTAGAGTTATGGGAAGGGCCAATGACAGTTCCCTGTTGGGTTTCATTCTTCTGGGCTTCTCAGACAGCCCTCATCTAGAGGCTGTGCTTTTTGTATTTGTCCTTTTCTTCTATCTCCAGACTCTTGTGGGAAATTTCATCATCATCATCGTCTCATACCTGTATCTTCCTCTCCACAACCCCCATGTACTTTTTCCTAAGTAACTTCTCCTTCCTGGACCTCTGCTTCACCACTAGCCTTGCCCCTCAGACCCTAGGTAATCTGCAAGGACCAGAGAAGACCATCACTTATGGAGGCTGCGTCATCCAACTCTACATCTTTCTAGCCCTGGGCTGGACAGAGTGCATCCTTTTGGCTGTGATGGATTTTGATTGTTATGTGGCTGTCTGCAAACCATTACACTATGTAATCATCATGAATACACAGCTATGTCAGCAGCTGGCATTCATGTCCTGGATGAGTGGTTTCGCCAATTCTTTATTCATGCTACCTTCAACTTGCACTTGCCTCTCTGTGGCAACCACAATTTGGATCATTTTATCTGTGAAGTACCAGCTCTCCTCAAATTGGCTTGTGTGGACACCACCATTAATGAATTGGTGCTTTTCATCACTAGTATCCCGTTCCTCCTAATCCTTCCAGGACTCATCTTTACCTCCTATGGCTTCACAACTCAAGCTGTTCTGAAGATCAAATCAGTGGAGGCAAGGCATAAAGCCTGGAGCACCTGCTTCTTCCATCTCATTGTGATGGTCATTTTTTATGGCCCTGCCATCTACATGTAACTCCAGCCAAGTGACAGTTATAGCCAGGATCAAGGCAAGTTTATCTCACTTTTCTACACCATGGTGACTCCCACCTTAAATCCTGTCATCTACACTTTAAGGAACAGGGATGTGAAGGAGGCTCTGAAGAAACTTCTTTCAAGAAAGCTGTGTTACCTCTGGATGTGATATGCAAGGAAATGGTTACAAATCATGTGGTTTCATCCAAATTTTATTTAGACAAACTCATAGTTCTTAATTTTACACCAATTGAATTAGTGCTCCCTTATTTTATCTCATAAGGGCTTTTGCCTCTGTTATGTGTATGTAAGTAAATTATATGTGTGTGTGTGTGTGTGTGTGTGTTTACTTAAGTCAGAGCTTGAGACAGAAAAGAGAGCTCTGAGTGGATATAAACTATGATCCTTGCCAGCACTCTTTTATTTCTGTCAATTATTTTCCAATGGTTAAAAAAATCAAAAGACCTGCCAACTGTTTGCCTAGGTAATGTTTTTGTTTTTCTTTAATTTCATTGAATTCTTCAATATTTTTTTACAATTTTTTCCAAACAGACATCTTATGTTTAAAAATCTCCCATTAAAACTTCATGCCACTTAAGAAGACATTTCTATATGTTACCTTAACTACAGTGGAAAAATATCTGCTCATAGTTCAGATTTATTGACCAGCAAGATATCATATTAACTATTAATTCCCATTAGCCATTTATTATTAAGAATTCCTTCCAAAAAGAGTAAGGGAACAAAATATACCTGCACATTAGTTTACATAACTTAGTGAATATATCTGATTTTGTGGTCTGTAAGTCACTGCCAGTGCATGGAAGATACAAGTATTTTAAGACAGAAAATAATTAAATCATTTTATTCTAACTCATTAAATAAGTTAGGTGTATAAAAGTAATTGCAGGGAAGCGGGTGTGGCTCAGTCGATAGAGCCCCCGTTTACCATATGGGAGGCCCCAGGTTCGCTTCCTGGGGCCTCCTTGTGTGGGCAGGCCGGCCCGCGCAGCCTAGTGGGCTGATGCAGCAAGCCCTCACAACAGAAAGCAGGTGTGGCTCAACCGATAGAGCCCCTGTTTGCCATGTGTGAGGCCCTGGGTTCGCTTCCCGGGGCCTCCTTGTGAGGGCAGGCTGGCCCGCATGGCACGAGGGGCTGCACGGAGAAGATATACAGCGAATGGACACAGCAAGCACAAGCAGTGGTGGGGGGGGATAAATAAATAAATAAATAAATCTTAAAAAAAAAGTAATTGCGATTTTAAAACAACACTATGTTCTTAATAATGAGTACTGTTTAAGGATAATAAAGAAATGTTGTTTGTTTCAGCCAAATAGTATACAAATCATCTCAGCAAATTAAGAATATACTAGAGATGAGATGAGCTGGCTTCTGATTTTTTTATTTTATTTTTTGGAAGTGAACACACAGACCCCACTTCAGAGTTATAGTGCCAATCTGTATTGGCTGCAGCAAGAATTCTGTAAGTGTGTGTCTGTGTGTTACTGTAGTTGGGAAAGAACATGGTGAACTCAGAAATGTAAAATAAATAGCTAACAAATATTGTTGGACTGAGAGTTAATTTAGTCTTTGTTCCTAGTATGTTCTCTCTTATAAAAGTGTGTGATGATTTATTGAAACTTTTTTTCTGTTTTTTTTTTTTTTTGTAATTCACAACAAAGCAGTGACTTTTTCATAAATTAATTAAAGCTTTTCTGTTATCAAAATAGGCATGAACTAATGTGTATAAGATGTTTTAGGTTGAACTGTACTGATTTTATTATTAAATGTGGAGAATAAAATATTGTTATAGCAAAAATGAGAATATCATCACACTATTAATATAAAGCCCATAAAATCAGCTTTGAAGGAAATAAGTATAAGCAACTCATAACTCCTGTATCAAAAGGCAGGGTTGAAGTTTTCACATTATCAATAGCTTCTTATAAAGAAGAACATTAATTCCATAATTGGTTGATGGAAGATAATTCATGTCTACATTATTCAAAAGTAATGATGTACAGAGTAAAATGTCAATACCAGGCTTACATATGGTGTAAATTAGAGACATATTCAACTAACTTGTATTTTCTTTCCATGAAAAATTCATGTTACATAGTATTTAATGTTATTTGTTGTTGATATTTAAGATGATACTGTACAACTGCACACTTAAACCTAACCATATATTTTGCCCATATGGGTATTGGCTCACAACCTTCTTCGCCCTTTTAATTTCATGTAAACCTAGCCTGCCATAACTTACAGAACGGTGTGGGAGAAAGCGTAAACTACAATGTAACTTTAAATCGATGTTTAGTGGCAATTTCCAAAAATGTGTTCATCAATTGCAAGGAATGTACCTCAGTAATGAAGGATGTTGTTAATGTGGGAAAATGTGGGAGATGTGGGGAGTATGGCATATGGGAATCCCCAATATATTTTATGTGACATTTGTATAATCTAAGTATCTTTAAAAATTAAAAAAAAAACAAAGATAATGCTGTATGTTACATAGTAAAAATATGAACAGTTGCCTTGAGATCAGAAATAAAAGATTACAAGTCATACAAGTTTTGTGTTGGAAGAAAGTGAGACTAGATATAAATGGAATGGGTTTAAACCTTAATGCTTTTTTCATTCTGACTAATGAGCAGAGAATTTGAGCTTTCACAAATATAATCCACTAAACTGTTCCAGAATCAATGAATATAGAGAGCCTAGTAGATTATATTAAATCAAAATCTTAAAATATTTACTTTTAGCGGACTCATGTAATGGTACAAAAAATGTATTCAGGACATTGATTGACACCACTGACGTTTCTTTCTGTCCATGTCTATGCACTAAGGTGTCTTGCTTTAGTGATATCTCATTATATATTTAATTTATTCTTAGGTAGATATTATTTTCCCAGAGTTGGAAATTCACAAGTTTTAGGTGAGGATATAAGTTTTTAATAAAAAGATCAAATTGTGGTACAAATAGTTTGGTTACAAAGATTAAATTAAAATCTGCTATATAGTTGATATTATTTTGCACTAATTGGGTTAAAATTGTGAAATGTTATTTGATCATTCTATAAATAATATTTAAACAGATATATTTTTGACACACTGCAGGACATGAATGACCACAATCAAATTACTTTTCCAGGGTCATCTATTAAAATATTTCAAACTTCAAGCATATGAATTTGAAATTTTATTGTGTTGGACTGCAAAAACAGACTTCACTAGGATCTCTATTCATATTCCTAGGTTTTTGACCAATCTGAATAATTAGAACTCTATGGGGAAAAATCATTAAAAATTACTCCCATGTCTAAAAATCTATAAATTTAAGTGATAATTTTCTAATTAAATAACCAAAAATAATACAGGATAATTAATTTAAACTCTTCTTCACAAGGCAAGTCATAGAAATCATGATGAAGAAATGATGTCATACTTCCTATTTTTATAAAACTACTATTTCAGTTTCACTATTGCATTTTTAAGATCATATACCAGAAGTACAGATGTTGATAAAGGAAAGAGGAGAAAATGTAAGGACACTGGTGTACTGGAAGAGAAGAAGGAGAGTAGAAGTTCAGAGATTGTAGTTCCAGATAAGATGGAGTTGGAACATTTGACTCTATCTCTTCCATTGAGTGCTTCTATAAAATCTGGGCAGAATAGATGGAATAGCTCTGTGAGGACTCTTAACAGTAAATAAAAGCAGTAAAATTGAAGAATATCAGAACTTGAAATACCATCAAACCGATGGTAAGTTTACCAATTTCCCCCATCATGTCCTCCTATGCCCTTGCCCCAGAAATGGGATCAGTCATGGAATCCCAAAACATCTGTAAATCTGAAATGATTCTAAAATTAGAAGTTTATTTAAGAATTTCCATTTCCTAAAAGATGGAATAGAAATATATTTTTTAATTTTGCTGCTAAGTTCAAGTAAAATCCCAAGCACAAGAAGATTCTGAACGATGGAGAGAAGAAAGAACACCAGTTAGGACTTCAAGACCTGAGGATTGATATAGTTGTGAGTTCCTAAGGTCATCATTTTGCCTTGTTACCATATACTCCAGACTCAATTCTCAAAAAACTAGTAATCCAGAAACATGAAGTGACTGACAAAAAGGGCTAAAACAAAAGCCTTCTTTCTTTAGCTAAAAGATCTGGAAAGGGGAGGACTAAAATAACAGAAAACTTTAGACAAAACTCTAGTCAGGCATGTACCAAAGAAAAATCCTGTGACCCCACTCAGCTTTATCTGCAATGCTTGAGTGAAGAACTTGGATTTCCACCCCATCCAGGCTGTGGTGGAACATCCCAGTTCCCTCATTCAGGTGATGTCACAGTAGGCCAGTAGGGTGACAGTACTTTCAGCTCTACCTGGTACAAACAAGCCCCTGTCTATCACCACAGCAGTGTCAATGGAGACCATGTGGGGCATCTTGACTTCCACACCCATCTGATTTCAAAGAGCTTCCCTTCCTAGTACCTTCTGGGGTGGTGTCAGAGGAGGCCTACTGGAGAATCAGGACTTTCATCAGATTTCAGCAGTACAAGGCCACTGCCTATGGTGACAGTGGAAGCCATGTGGGAAAGAGAAACAAAGCACTGCTGCCCATTCCAGTCCAATTTGTATTAAAAGAATCCTGATACAGAGCCCGAAATCCCCTCCACACCCAACAGTAATGGGGAAACACTACTCAACCTCCACGTATCAACAGAGATAAGGTGGGGAACTAGGAAATCCTGTCCTACATGACTCAGGAAAGTATCTCACCCTCCTTACTTTGCAAGAGCATTTCAGAGGACGGTAACAATAAAAGAAGAATTTAAAAAGTTCCAAATTCCCATAACAGAGTAGTCAAAATTTCCAGATTTGGGGTCTTCCAGGAAGATGGTAGATTAGGAGACACAGGGCTCATTTCTCTCCCAGAAAAATAACTAGAGGACAGGCAGAAATAGCCTAGAAAGTGTTCTATGGTTAGGACACCAGGGCAAGGCTGAACACCACCCAGAAGAGAAAGAGGAACAAAGAGAAAGAAAAAGAATATCAGCAGGAACACTGTGAGTAGAAGCTGCAGCTGCAATGCTGGTACCCTTGCCCCACCCTAGGTACAGGGCACTTAGAATTCTCTGGCCTTGAGCCTGTAGTTACAAAGGGGGCCATGGGGATCCACAGTTAAAAAGAAGGACACAGCCTTAGGCTGATTAATCTTTTGGCCAACAAACTTGGACTGCAGTGTCCCATGGGCCCCTCCAGGCCAGGTGAGGTCATACCATTTTTTACCCTTGGAGCCAGAAAGGGACTAAAGATATCTGACCCTTTCAATCACCCTCCCTACTAACTGGGACTGGTTGTTGAGGACACAAAATTGCGTGCAATTATGTCCTGTCCAGTAAAAGGGAGGGGTTATGGCAAACATTAGAGAACAGTCTCTGAGAAAGTATGATTTGTGAGGCTCTGAATAGCTTTGTGGCAGGAACCTCTATCACAATGCTCTGGTTGGTATTGCAGTGAAAACTTTCAGACAAGGGTTTTAATTGAGATGGCTGCTGAAGTGTGCCATCTACTGGTGCACCAAGGAAGGGCATGTGAGGAAAGAAGATCTAAATATAAGGCAAGGACCATAAAATTACTTGAAGAAAATGTAGGGAAACATCTTCAATATCTTGTGGTAGGTGGTGGTTTCTTGGCTCTTACATCCAAAGCACAAGCAACAAAAGAAAAAGTAGATAAATTGGACTTCCTGAAAATTAAACACTTTTGCACTCAAAGGAATTTGTCAAAAGGGTGATAAGGCAGACGACATAATGGGAGAAAATATTTGGCAATCACATATCTGAAAATGGTTTAATATTCATGATCTGTAAAGAGATGCTACAACTCAGCAGTAAAAAGACAAATGACCTGATTAAATTGTGGGCAAAAATTTTGAATAGACATTTATCCAAAGATGAAATACAAATAGTAAAAAGAAAAAAGAAAAAATGTTCAACATCACTGAAAATTATGGAAATGAAATCAAAGTTACAATAAGATATATCACATCTTTTATAATGGTCACTATTAAAAAGTGAGAAAACTACAAGTGTTGGAATGGATGTGGAGAGCAAGGAATGTTTATTAACTGTTGGTGGGAATGTAGAATGGTGAAGCCACTGTGGAGGACTGTTTGGCTTTTCCTAAGGAAGTTGAATATAGGTGTGCCACATGACCCACAATCCCACTCCTAGATATATACTCAGAAGAAATAAGAGCAGTGACATGAGCAGCTATCTGCACACCGATGTTCATAGCAACATTAGCCACAGTTGCCAAAAGATGGAAACATTACAGGTGTCCATCAACTGATGAATGGATCAACAAATTGTGGTGTAAACATGTGAAGGAATATTACGCAACTGTAATAAGAAATGAAATTGTGTAGCATAAGACAACATGGATGAAACTGGAGGACATTATATTGCATGAAGCAAGCCAGACGCAAAAAGACAAATACTATATGATTGCGCTATTTTGAACTGAATATTTTGTGTAAACTCCTAGATTTAAAAACTAGAATACAGGTACCAGGAAATAGATTGAGGGAAGAGAATGGAAAGTTGAGGGTTTTTCTGTGTGGAATTGGTAAAAAGGGTTGTTTGTTACTCTTTGGAAATGAATAGAAAAGGTGAAAACACATTGTAGTGTTTGTAACTAGCTGTGCCATTAAATGGGTATGGCAGTAGTTGAAAGGGAAAGTCTAAGGTCATATACTTAATAGAAGGAGAGCTTAAAACTGCAAAAAGGAACTGTATAACATAGTGAAACATCATGTTAAATATGAATATGGGTAATATTGTATATAGAAGATTGTTTTCCTTTGAAACTGAAGAAATGTATGTTAATGTTACACAATGTTAATAGGTGAAAATACAAACAAAGCATACTATAAACAGTAATATATATTAATATATTAATAACACTCAAGTAAGGGTAAAAAAGGAAATATACTAATGCAAGTAAACTAGACACAAAGTGCTACATATTGACTCCATTTATAAAAAATATAAATACAAATAAACTACAGAAGAATAAACAGAATAGGAGCTATGTATGCAGAGGAAGCACAGAGAGATTGAGAGATAATGAGTATCTGTTTGTCTTTTTGTGCATTTTGTTACTATTATTATTGGAATAATGAAAATGCTCTAATGATGATTGAATTGATGAATGCACAACTAAATAATTGCAAAATAATACCACTGATTGTACACTTTGGATGGAGTGTATGCTTTACTAATATGCATCAGCAAAATAGATTTGTTTTAAAAAATTCCAGATTTTAATAAGATATGACTAGCCATACCAAGAGCCAGGGAGATCTAAATTTGAATGAGAAAAGACAATCACTAGATACCAGCATAAGTGTGTATTAGACAGCCTAAGGGGTGCTGATGCAAAGTACAAAAATCTGTTGGCTTTTATAAAGGGTATTTATTTGAGGTAAAAGCTTACAGTTAAAAGGCCCTAAAGAGTCCAGCTCATGCTTGGTTTCTCACCCAAAGCCATTTGCCATGCGTTGAAGCAAGAGGGTGGGCAATGTCTCCAAGGCTTCAGCCTTCCTCTTTCCCCTTATGGCTCTGTGGTCCCAGTTCTTGGCTGGATGGCTCATGTTTCTTCTTGGGATATCTCAGTGCTGCAAACTGTCAGGCAAGTGGCTCATCTCTCTGCCATGTCTATGGAACTGTCTCTCTTCCTCTGGGAATTTGCTTTTGTCTCCTTGACTGTCTGTTTATAGAGCCCACAAAGGGAGTTGCCCTAATATTGTGGTTGAATCAAAGAGCTAATCCTGATTTAATCAAGTAAATGTAAAAGCTTTGAATTTAATACATCATGCCCAGTGGAATAGACCCGTTTACAAACATGTTCAATATCTTTTTTTTGGAATTCATAAATAACCTCAAACTGCCACAAAGGGTGACATAAAAGTTAAAATTATCTTACAAGGATTTTAAGGCAATTGTGATAAAATGATTCAGCATGCACTTGAAACAAATGAAAAAAATATATAGAAAACCTCAGCAAAGAAATAGATGATGTAAAGAGGAATCAAATACAACTAAAGATTAAAAATGTAATAACAAATTTAAAATGAAACACTGAATGAGTGTGTGCAAGAGCAAAATTCAGGGAACAGAGTTAAAAATCAGCAAACTTTGAGAAAAGCTATAGAAATTCTCCCCATGCAAAATGCAGAGAAAAAAAACTAAAAAAAAAAAAAAAAAAAAAAAAAAAAAAAATGAACAGAGCCTCAAGGTCATGTGGGAATATAACAAAAATGTAACATCTCTGTCATTTAAGTTCCAGAAAGAAAAGAGAAATAGGCTAGGGCTGAAAAGTTATTGGGAGAAATAATGGCTGAAAAATTAGCAAATTAGTCTAGAGACAAATATCTAATGATGTAAGAAGTGAATTGAACTCCACATAAGATAAACCCCAAAATAAATCTACATCAATACATAGTCAAACTTCTGAAAATTAAAGACAAAAAAAATGAAAACAAGGAGAGAGGAGCTAGACGTTATCTATATGGGACTTTTTTTTTTTTTTAATGACTGGATTTCTCAAAAATTTATTATGGAAGTCAGAAGGAAGTCGTAGAATATTTTTCAGGTGCTTAAAGAAAGGAAATGTCAACCCAGATTCTGATATACAATGAAAATATATTTCAGGAATGAAAATGAAATCAAAACATTCTTAGCTGAATAAAAACTAAGAAAATTTGTGTTCAGTGGATTTACCCTGAAAGAATGGGATAAGGACATTCTCTAAATAGAAAAGAAATTATGAAAAAAGGAATCTTGGAAACACAGATCGGTTGAATAGCAATAGAAAGCAAGAAAATACAGGTACCCATAATAGATTGTCCTTCTCCTCTTGAGTTTTCTAAATTATATTTGACAGTTGAGGCAAAAAATAATAACACTGATGTAGTTATCAATGTATGCAAAAAAATCTGTAAGATGATTTTGATATAAATGAGAGAAAAGGGAAGTAAAAGGAGAAAAAAAAATTGACATTTCACTAAAGCTGATAAAATGATGACAGAATTAGACTGGGCTATCATATGTATGTGTGATATGATACCCAAGACAATCTATAATAATAATATAAAAATGTTATGCTGCAAAAGAGTATAGAACAATAAATGGGTTTCTAGAAATATTTCAAGTAACTCAAGGAAAGGATCAAAACAAAAACAGTAAGGAAACCAAAATAAGTATAGAATAACATACTTAAGCCATATCATACCAAGAATTACATTAAATGTAATTGACCTATATACATTAATTAAAGAGAGATATTGACAGAGTGGGAAAAACAATCATGATCCAAATTAATGTTCTTTATAGCAAACTCACTTCAAATATAACTATATAGATAAAGTTCAAAAAGGATGGAGAAGCTACACCTTGCAAATATTAATAAAATTAATAATATTATATTATATTAGTATCATATAAGTAGACAAAAGAAAATTACCAATTACAGAGGGGGACATTGTATAATTATTAAAGGTTAACCCATCAAGAATTAATAGCAATTCTACATGTATATGGTCCAAAGAAGAAAACTTCAAAAAAGTAAAAGAAAAATTTTATAAAACTGAAAGGAGAAATATACAAATCTACATTTAACTTGTAGACTTCAACAGTCCCCTGTCAACAGAGGAGTTGAAAGAACAACTAGACAGAAAATCAATACCATACCATCTGTATGTGGCATCTCATTGACATTTGTATAAAACTCTATCCTAAAGTAGTAGAATACACTTTCTTTTTAAGTTCTTATGAAATATGTACCAAATTAGACTTTAATCTGGGCCATAAACAAACATCAAGACATTTATAAAAATTGAAATCATATAGTCTGTCTATCTGACCACAAGGGAAACTAACTAGATATCAATAACATAGAGATAGCATAAATATGTCTTAAGGGACATGAACGTGTTAAGGGAAATAAATATAGATTGAAACAAATGAAAATTAAATACAACATATTTTGTGGGACATGGGTAAAGCAGTGTAGAGAGGAAAATAGTTAGAAGTAAATACTTTCATTAGAAATAGCCATATATCAGTAATCTAAGCTCCCACTTCAAGAAAGTAAAAAAGAGAAAACTAAACCCAAAGCAAGGGGAAGTAATAATAAATATAAAATCTGAAACCAATGTAATTGAAAACAGGAAAACAATAGATAACATCAATACCATAAAAAAAACTGGGTCTCTGAAATGTTCAATAAAATTTTTATACTTCTAGCTAAAGTGACAAATACAAAATGGGAGATGATAAAAATTATCATTATCAGGAATTTAAAAGGATACAACTATAAGTGCTTTAGATGTCAAGAAATTAGTATTGGAATATTATGCACAATTCTATCCATACACATTTTGTAATTGTAATCCTGAATTTTTATTGAAGTAAATCACACTAAATCAAAGCAATTAAAAAGATACATGTGTCACACCAAGAAAACATTTTCAGTTATGCTGTCAGCCCAAAATGCTTTCAATTTTTCAAAGACAGTTTTTAATGCCATGGGAAAAATGCTCATGACATTCAAGTTAAAATGAAAAAAGCAAGATACAGTACTGTGTAAGCAGTATGATCTTAAATATGAAATAATTTTATACGTATACATTTGGGGGAAAAAAAGACTGGAAGAAAATGGACCAAATATTTAAAGCTGCAGTTATTTCTGTATAGTGGGATAAAATACTGATTTTCTACTTTTCTGAAATTTTCAAATTTTCTAAGAAATTGCTATTAAATCAGGAAACTAATGAAAAAATTTGAACAGCTATGAAACTGTTTCAAACTACCAATGAATATAAAGTCCAAAAGAGTAGACTGGCTTTGAGACATGGCAACTTGAACTCTGTCTTTCTCCTCAATGGGAATAACATCCAAAAACCCTTATTCCAGGTTGATGTCAATTTTGTGTCATGGTGTTGGAAGTTTTAGTTAAGTCCTAATCCCAAAAACTTCAGGAGCTGATTCCTAAACTTAATACAGAAATGCCAACTTTTCATCTACATTTTTAATGCTATCTTAACTGCCTTAATTGTTCTTATTCTCAGAGGCTGATTTAAACACAAAATTTACAATTTCTATCCTTCAGAGAATAATTAAAATTCTTTGAAATAATCCATATTAAGCAAATAAGAGATTGCTTTTGTGTATTAATCTTTTATCTTAATTTCCAAATAATTTTTACAACACATTTTACCTTTAAATAGCTATTTTCAGTTCTGTTATTTCAGAAAGATGCAGACTGCAACATTCAACAAGTATTTACCAAGAGTCTACTATGTTGAGACATAGTACAGACTGTCAAAGATTTTCAAATATATCCACAATTTGACACTCCTCCCATCAAAAGGAGGAATCTAATTTTCCCATTTCCTTGAGGGAGGGCTTGGCCTAATGACAGGCTTCTCCTTTACAGCCTATGGTGTAGGGATGGGACTTCTCACAGGAGGTCATAGAAGGCACTGTGGTTTACTCCTGGCTTTCTGGAACCACCCGCTTTGGGCAAAGCCAGTTACCACATTGTGAGGACACCCAAGCAGTCCTGTGGAGAGGTCTGCAGGGAGAGGAAGTGAGACCTCTTGCAAACAGCCTTGTGAAGGAAGTATCATGGAAGTGAATTCCTAGTCAAGCCATTAGATGACTGGAGACCCATTTAACATCTTGACTGTAACCTCCTGAGAAACCCTGAGCCACCCAGCTAAGCTGCTCCAGAAACTGTAATATATATATTTACTATTGTTTAAGCCACTTAAAAAAAAAGGTTGGGGGCCAGCTCCACCGTGTTCCACACACTGTGCTAGGAGTATGGGTTACTTCAAGAGGAGAAAAAAGGTTTTGAAAGCTGAGTAGATATATATCACCCACAGGTCAGTTTTAAATAGACCTTTGCAAGAGAAAACTAAGGCATTTCTTTTATGCTACACTGTCAGTTTAAAATACTTAAGAACCTAAACACCTGTATTACCTTTCAAACATGTTTATAAATATTTAGTTATATCAATGGAAGAGATGGATATGATTTTAAAAAGGGGGAGGGTAGGGAAGAGACAGAAAACCAAATAAATTCTTAATTTTTTTCTTAAATTGACAATCTCAATTGTCTAGGGTCAACTAATCAGGATAGGTTCATTCTCTTCAAAGTTTTGTAACTTCCATTCTCTATCCCTCTAGCTCACATAGGGTATTGCATGTTCTGACTGTAGAGGGGGGTGGGGTGGGTGAGGGGGCCAGGACACCTACAATAACCTGTGCTCAGAAGAGAAAATATGCTAACAGTTCAAGCAGTCTAGAACTCCTGCTTTCCCATAACCTCTATGGGAAGAAGGTTTTATGCTTTAGGTGTGGCAAGCTAGGAATTTTCCTTTCATCTTTTCTAGGTGAAAAAAAAAAAAAACCCTATGTGAGCCTATGCCCCTGAATCCAATTTCAAATTACACTTTCCTAATAAGGCCATTACACCTGTGAGATGATTTGAATGAAAGGGCTAGGCTTTGAATAAAATTTTCAAGTGGATGACTGATTTGGCACTCTCCCTCCTCCCTGAAAGCATGTCCAGGTCTTACTCTGGACACTTTTTCACCTAATCCCCATGACAACAAAAATAACACAGAACAAGGAGACCAGACTTTAATCTAAGGCTTTCCAGAGACAACACTGGCTAGGGCAAGTGAACCTTTTAGATTCTGTCTGTCCAGCAGAAAGAGAATGTAACTAACTTTACTGGCCTGTCAACTTGAAACAAGTTCAATATCTTAGCAAGTGTTTGTGGAGGGGTGATGTATAGGAGCCCTGTATGATGTTATGCAGGTTTGTTTTGTAAGTCCAAAACTTTAACTATGCACTTATTTTTTATGTATGTTCATGTATGAATGATATACTTCAATAAATTGTTTTTAAAATGAAAGAAAAAAGATCATAGCAAGTAAAATAAGTTTTTAATAATTAAGGTTTAAAATGTCTTACCTTCAGAGTGATACCTGCAACTAAAAAGGCCACAATTACTTACTGAAGAAAATATCCTCAAAGACTTCTGGAGCCAATTTTTGTGGTAATGCTGTCCAAGGGAACAGAGGACACTCACAGGATCTAAAAAGAATTCCTCCTCCTCTAAAGGCAAAGAATACATAATGCAGTGTTTTGGGAAGGAAGGTAACTTCTTAAATTCTTATTCATACATCAACTTATAAACTAAGTATACTGTTTTTCACAAAGGAGACTGGTTTAAAGAGGTTAAGCATCTTTCCCAAGGTTATACAGTGGATGGCAAAGCTTGCATCAGAATTAAGGACTCAAATTCCAGTCTATATATTCTTTCTACTATATTGAACTAGAAACTAAGGAGGTCACAAGCCATTCATCTTTTAACCTACTTATCCATATTCACTTACAGGAAAAGGTCCCAAAAAGAAATATGAAATTCATGTATTTCCAGATGTTCTTAGATAAGAAAAATATGTCTGGAGGCATTTCCTATCCCATTCCCCCACCCTACACCAAAGAGGGTGGGGGATAAGAGGACCCTAAATCTGCAAATAAAGACAAGCACAATGATAAAGACTATGCATTCTAGAGCTAGACAGAATTGGAATGTCTTTTCTACCACTTACTAAATCGTTTGATCTGGAACCAACTAAGTTTTTCTTCATCAATATACTAGCAATGACTCAGGAAAGGCGTGAGGATTAAAGGCAAGGCTCCTTAGCAAGGTGCTGATAAAATAAACATCAGAAGAGTAGTTCCAATGGTGGATCATAATCAGGCCCCACTAAAAGTTGCAATCATTATTACTTGAGAAGCTGTAAGGTACACATGTTAAAGTCTACTCTTATTATATTCACCAGGGGATAATTTAACTAATTTCAGCTTTTTCTAGTTCTGTCTCCACTGCCTTGTATGCATTCACTCCACAGACTTCTGAGCACCTGTATTAAACTCCAGACACACCTATCCAGGTTGCTTGCTAAGTTCTTTTAAAGCCAGAAAGAATAAGAAACATAAGGCCCCTTCCCTAATGAAGCCCCAATCTATTGGAAAGGATGACCAAGGAAACATCAAAGTGGGAGACCAGATGCAGAGTTGAAGGAATGCTCTAGAGAACAGAGAGAAATGAAAGAAAGCATAATCAGAGAATCTTAAAAAGGATGCAATCAGGAAAAAAATATGTAAGACAGCTTGGAGAATTCAATAGATTGTATGGCAGGGCTACGACAATGACCCAAGGTTGATACTAGATCACAGGGCTATTGGAATATCATGCTGATTTCTGATGACCCTGTAGACCATAGGTAAATAGAGTTATTTTTAAGCAGTAGTGACAAGATAACAAAGATCACTCCAGTGGTGCCAGGAAGAGGGACTGGAGATTGGGTAAGTCAGCTTAGGAGTGGGAAGCAAGGAGAGCAGTAGCAGGAGATTATTCCAATAAACAGGCTCACCATCCTCCACCAGGCATTCTCTGAACCCATGGCCAGTCTGCATTATAGAATGTCCCTTCTTGCCCCCAGAATATCTTACACATACCATGTTATTACATTAGAATAAATTATCCAACTTTGTGTGTCTGGCTCAACAGAAAAAGGAATCATTCTATTCATCTGTATTCTCAGAGACTGCAGAGAATCTGCCACATACATGTCTGCCAAATGAAGAAAGGAAATATATTATTATTTTGGGGGAAGAAAGAAAGAGTCTTATTTGGCACCTTGTCTTTGAGACAAATACATTTGAACATTTGCTAGCAATGTTCCCCAGAAGATAATGGGACATACATGCCTGGCAGTCAGGAGGGAGGTTCTAAACCAGAGGTAAAGATTTGGAAGGCTTCAGCTGACAAGAGGAATCTGTTAAGAGTGAGATTGCCCTCGAAAGGCATTGCAGGAACCAGGTGAGGCTAGCATCCTAGGAAAAGTAATTTATGTCAGTGAAAGAAACTGAGGAAAGAAGAGAGCCTGAAGCAGCATAAAAGGAGAAGGCAAGAAAAGGAGAAGCTCTAGAAGAGACAGAATTACTAGAAGAGAAAAATAATCAGAAAGGTAGATAGAGAACCACAAAACTGTCCAGATGATATTTGGACTATATGAAATTTTGTTTACTTAAAAACAAGGGCCCAGTTATGAATTCAGTTGTCAGGGAATTAAAAGATATCAAGAGAAGACACCAGATTATATTCTTTAAGCCCTAAATAACCACTAGTTGATATGGTTTTGATTCAAACTGTTCACTTAAATCTCTTCTTCTATATTGAGCCCCAAGGCCAATCAGGATATATTACTCATTGTCACACCCTCACTGTCTATATCAGGGGTTCTTAACCATTTTTTTTTTTCACAGATCCCTTTGCCAGTCAGGTGAAAACCACAAACCCCTTCACAAAATGTAGTGACAAATAGTTTTACGACTCTCAGGATCTAACAACTACTGTAATTTCAAAGTATGTGTGAGCATAAGTGATTTTTCAAGATATGCAACAACTGTAATGGGATATATTGAAGTGAATCATACTGTAATTTATTGCATACATTCATAAGTGAGGAAATGCTAAATTTAAGTTAGAGGTCAGAGAAAATAAAGATATTGTTTTTTTCAATTCAATCTCACAGACCCCTGGTTAAGAACTCCTGGTCTACATATTATTTTTAGGTATGTAGGGGGTGCATTTAGTAGAGATGGTGATGGAGGTGATGTCTAGTAGGGTTCCTTAGTCATAAAGAAAAAGAAAACCTATTGGGGGGCAGATTGTCCTCTCTTATAAAGGGATAAGATATGAGGTCAGTGGAAAAGAATAAATCAAGTTGACCTCCTAAACTTATTTTTCCTTTGCTTACAAACTTAAGAACTTTGCCTTAATATACCAATCCTTTTCCTATGTTGGCTCATGCTCCAAAAACTTTAGATTCTCCCTCCATTTAAGAACTTCAAGAATTTTAATTTGATCTCACTTATACTTCATTGATTTGTCTAAGCAATTTACATGCAAAACTGAATCCTGGCATATTACATTATTAATCTAATTAAGATGTTTTATAATACATTAAAAAATCATTTTGACAATTTTCACTCCAATTTACATACTATTCAAAACAGATCATGAAGATACCTCATTACATTAATTTTCATTACTAATTAGTTAACAATGCATTATTACTAGAAATCATCAAAATCACTTTCTTTAAATACTCAAATCAGAATAACATTCTTTCCAATACACTGATGTTCTCTTCAAATAACTAGAGGACAAAGCTCCATGTAATTTATGTTTGTATAGGTTCTTTCAAGGGACCCTATTACCTCAAAACAACTCTGTTCTAAAAACATCAAATTAGTGTGTAAAGCCTAGGTATAATAGTACATCAAGTCACCAACATATTCTGAATCAATACTACTTTAAAAATTTACTGAGGGTAAAGATTATTTTCTACATGAAGCTTTATATTTAAACTATTAAAACCCTCACAATTTAAACAAGTCAAAATTATATAGTCCCTTTCCTGAAACTGAGTCACTAAAACCCCACAATTTCAGGAAAATAATAAATCACAAATTGAACACATTCAATTGAAGAAAAATAAAATGGGGCTTGAGGGATAGGGTAATGATTTGAGGGGTGGTTTGCCCTTTTTACTATATACAGAACACTGCATTAAGATTTTATAACAAGTGTGACTTATTTCTTAAAACTTTATTCTGAAGTATAATAGTGTAATGTATATAGTATATATAGTATACTATATACTAGTAAAATATTTTATAATAGCATAATACAGAAAATGCTAACCACTAACTGAGTTACTTCAATGGAAACTAGCTCATCCATAGAAACTGATTTGCAACCCTTCCCTGGAAGTCATATCTCTGCATGGTAAACCTGTTTAAATATATTTCTTTGGAAAAAGGGTTAAGAGTGTGCTGTGGACCCATTTTCACATTTAGAATTAGGTCCAGATACATTGTCTGCTTTTTGTTCATCATAGTGAACACTTGGCTCTATCCAAATACATTTGACAAATTAAATGAAATTGACAAATAATGCAAAAAATACCCACAAACTACCACAAGGCACCCCATGGAAAATAGATAATTTGAATTGATCTGTATCTATTGAATTATACCAAAATTCCTGAAAAAGTAACCTCCAGTTTCACTAACTTTGCTGGAGAATTCTACCCTAACCAGACAGAAGAGAACAAAAATTAAAAACAACAGACCAATGGCCATCAAGAATTTAGCCACAAAAATCCTTAAAAATATAATGAAATATGATTAGGCAGAATAGACAAAGAATAATCCATCATTAACAAGTGAGGTTTATTTCCAGGATGCAAGTCTGGTTCAGCATTTAGAAGTAAATCAATGTAATTCACCATATTTTTAGGACTAAAAAAGAACAATCACATGGTAATACCAACTGATTCAGAAAAGCATTTAACACAAGGCTTACAAATCAGAAAGGAACAAATAAAAGTATCCCAGTTTAAGATGGTATGAGGTGGAAAATCCCAAGGTATCTACATAAACACTAGAACTAATAAGTGAGTTCAGCCAGGTTGCAGGATTCAATATAAACATATCAATTATATTTCTATATAAAGGCAATTAATATGTGAAATTACATTATTAAAATACAATGCCATTCACTTTCAGTCTCACAAGGAAATATTTATGGGTAACTCTAAATTGTACACAATTTGTATGCAGAAAACCAGAAAATACTGGTGAAAACAATGAAAAAGATATGAATAAATAGAGAAATGTATCATGTTCATGGATTGTAAAAGCAAGTAAACTAAAATTTTATTTTACATTTCCAGGTATGCTATAATGAATACAGCAGACAGGTTGTCCTAAATACTAGGAATTTATTGTCTCACAGTTTTGGAGGCGAGAAGTCCAAAACCAATGTATAGGTAGGCCATACTTTTTTCAAAATCTGTAGCTTTCTGATGGGGACCTTCCAGCAATTCATGATTTAATCTCTGCCTCCATCAAGTGGCAATCTGTATCTTTCCATTGATGAAGAAAGTACTGCATTTCTGCTTTGTTTCTCCCCCTTTGCAGAAACCCCCATCTTTAGAAAGATAACCACCCCTCCTCCCTTTCTTCCATGCAATCCACAACTTAGGGAGATAAGCACCCTCCTCCCCCTCTTGTCTGGAATCCACCAAGTTAACTACTCTGCTCCTCTCCTCCCTGAGGCCCTCTGCTTTAGGAAGATAAGCTAAATTCCCACC
Organism: Cabassous unicinctus; assembly: GCA_029593785.1. Classification (NCBI taxonomy): domain Eukaryota; kingdom Metazoa; phylum Chordata; class Mammalia; order Cingulata; family Chlamyphoridae; genus Cabassous; species Cabassous unicinctus. The sequence continues at coordinate 17,363 of JAQZBX010000078.1, read as the reverse complement.
TTTGCTTGTATAACCCTGCCTGCCCACTTGGTACAGGAATTTACCTACTTGCCCAGCAACCCACTAGCCAATAAAAAGAAAGCTATATAACCCCATGAAAGCCTGTGCCCAGGGCTAAGATTTTTGGAAACTTGACTGTCCTCTGGGCCCATTCATAATAAAATATTTTTCCTCTGTCTCTCTGAGTGCATGCTTGGGTTTCTCATCATCTAAGTCTTGTCTGCCACAACATTTGGTTCCCTGACCAGGAAACCCAAACAAGCAAGCCTGTTGTGCCTCTGGCTTGGGACTGATGGGCACAGCTGGAGGGAATCTTCAAGCAAATGAGGTAAGGACCACCAATCCTCTTAATGGGACCTCCTTCTGAGGTGGTCTCTGTCGGTCACATCCCCACTGCACACCCTGACTCAGTGGGGAGGTGAACTGAACAGTGCCAGAAAACTCTGGAAAGGTAAGGCCCCAGGTGCCAAGTCCTCAGTCAGGCTTATCTCCAGATAGAAGGGGAGACTGATCACTTCCCAAGATCTCAAGTATTGAGATCCCAGGATAGGGCAGACACTGTGGGAGGGACTGCACAATCTCTGAGCAGTTGTGTGTGTGAATGAGGATGACAGAGGCTTGCGTATGTTTTTCCAGTCTGTGACTCCACAGCCCGTGCTACAGAGCATGAGAGGGCCCCAACCTGTTTCTGCAGCTATGACATATGGCATAACGGTCCTCCCAAACTCTGCCCGGGTGCCTTAGCTAACACGAGCTGAGGTTCTTGTGAGCGATGCAGACAGACAGGCATCTGAGTGGCCTTGAAAGAGGCAACCCTTTCCTTTGTCTGTCTTGTACCACCAGTGCAGGGTATGGGCTCATCACAGCCAAAACCTACCATTTTCAACTGCATGCTTAAGAATTTCAAGAAAGGCTTTTCTGGAAATTATGGTGTCCGGATGAACCCTGACACCCTCTGAATCTTATGTGAATTAGAATGGCCCACTTTTAACATTGACTGGCACTTGGAAGGGACCCTGGATATAGCCAGGGACTGTGTAGTGTGGCTGGTTGTCACAGGAACTCCCAGCCACCCCGATCAGTTTCCCTACATTGACTCTTTGTTAGAAATAGCCCAGACTCTGCCTCCTTAGGTTTGATTGTGTGTTGGAAAAAATGGACAGAGCAGGGTCTTGGTTGCACAGGGAATGAGGCCCTGGAAGCCAGCCAGTCATCAGGAATCCTTGGAAGAAGACCCATCACCCTGCCATAGGCCCCAGCTGCTCTATACTCCCTACTAGCAGCAGCCTCGGGAAATCCTGGCCCACCAAACGAGGAGGGCCACCTTGAAAAGGGGGGACAAGCACCAAAAAGGTACCCCTGGCCAGAGACCAATGTGCCTACTGCAAAGAAAAGAGACACTGGCACTGACTATTCTGTGGTCACAACCCCCATCACCCACTTTAGTGAAAAAAAAAACCAAACAAACACTAGTATCATAGGAGTGACTGGAGACCAGTCAAGCCAACAGCCTTTTTGCCAGTCAAGAACTTGTCAGCTTGGTGGCCATGAAGTGACTCATATATTTCTGTACCTGCCTGAATGTCCAGTTTCCCTACTTGGTAAGGACCTCTTAACCAAACTGGGAGCCCAGACTACTTTCACACCTGGGGGGCCAGCAAGCTTAAGCTTTGGGATTGGCTTCACTCCACTTTTCACTGTACCCTGAAGTGAGGAATTGAGGCATCATGTGGAAGAAAATTCAAATCAGAATCTGGAAAAACTGCTAAAACTTTCCCCCCAGGTTAGGGCAGAAAAAATACCTGCTGGGAATGACATGAAACCATACACCCATCATCATCAACCTGAAGCCTGGAGTGGTCTTGGTCCAGCAGAGGCTGTATCCAATCCCCTGCAAAGCACACTTGGGCATGGTTGAACACATAGATAGCCTGAGTAAAGAAGGGATCCTGATCAAGTGTCAGTCACCCTGGAACACCCCATTTATACCAGTACAGAAGCCATATGGGACAAAATATTAACCAGTCCAGGATCTATGAGCCATTAACAACACCGCCCTCACATTGCACCAGGTTGTTCCCAACCCATACACTTTGCTGGGACAGCTGCCACCTGGAGCCACCTGTTTCACTTGCTTGAACGTAAAAGACACCTTCTTCTGCCTGCAGTTGGCCCCCCTGAGCCAGCCTCTGTTTGCTTTTGAGTGGGAAGATACCAGAACCCAGCAGAAAACTCAGCTAATCTGGACTCAGCAACTGTAAGGCTTCAAAAACTCCCCTACCCTTCTCAGGGAAGCCTTGGCAGCAGATCTAGCCACCTACCCCCAGGAAGACTGCAGGTGTGCCATTTTACAATACATGGATGACCTTCTACTTGCCAGTGAGATGGAAGAGGCCTGCTGGAAAGGGAGTCAGACTCTCCTGTAACTTCTAGCACAGACAAGATACCAAGTTTCTTGGCGGGAAAAGCCCAAATGTGTTAATAGCAGGTCAAGTACCTAGAGTTTAGCATGATACATGGGAACCAGATGCTCAAACCAAAATGAATGAAAGTAATCTGCACCATACTTACCCCCACCACAAAAAGAAAACTTTGTGAGCTCCTTGGGGTTTCAGAGTTCTGTCACACCTGGATTCCTGGGTTTGCAGCCATGGCCAAACCTCTTTACAAAGTTCTGATGTGTCCAGGAAAAAGTCCTTTGCCTGGGGAAAAGCTTAACAGGGGGCCTTTCAAAACACCAAAATACAAATCAGAGGACCCTCTGCCTTGGGGCTTCCAGATGTAACTCGAAATTGGCAAAAATGTTAGGGATCGAGTAAAAATTCCATATCACTTAAAGGCCTCAGAGTTCAGGGAAAATTAAATGCATAAATCTAATCCTCAAAACCACCCTAAACAAACTCTGCAAAAAAACCTGGTCTCCCCTGGGTAAACTTATTTCCCTTAACCCTCCTCTGAGGTAGGTGCACCCCAGGACACATGAGCTATTCACCCTTTGAAATTCTATTTGGATTGCCACCCCCAATTATCCAGGCTTTCAGAGGAAATCTCAAGCTCCTAGGGAGGCTAGCCAAGATTCCATCCTCCAGCAGGTGGTGAAAATTCTACTGTAAATATATAAAACTGTGTTGTCCCAAAACTTCATCCCACTAGGACACCTGGTGAACCCCCACCAGTCATGGCACCTTGTCTGGGTCAAAGACTGAAAAAGAACACTTTTAGCCTGCCTGGACATGTCCACATACTGTGATCCTTGTAACTCCTACTGCTTTTAAAGTTGCAGGCATTGTCTCTTGGATCCATCATTCCAGGGTCAGCATACCCTGTTAAAGAACAGGACAGTTGGACAGCCCAACCTGTACCTGGCCACCCCTAGAGAGTGAGAGTCACCTGGGATCCCCAAACTCTGACTTCACTGGACACCTGCTGAGTATACTTTTGCTCCTGGTGGTTTCTGCTCCTGGAGGGGCTACTTGCCCTGCTGTTTGAGTCTGAACTGTCTACTGTAGCTCTTACAGACTGGATTATAAGAAATAAAGCCTTGCTTGCAATAACTTATTGGTTCATAGTGGGGTGCTTCTGGGCCTTAATTTGCTTAGCCTACTAGCCGTTTGGTGCATAATACAATGCTTCTGTGCCCTAGTTTGCTTATCCTTCTCCAACTGTTCTGTACTCCCTCCTTAAGGGCCAATGCCTGCCCTCAGAACCAGTGGCAGTTGCAATTCAGTCAAAGCTGTGGCAAACAATCTGTGCTGAATGTTTCAGATCCATTCTCATCAGATGCAACCTCAGCCTCTCTAATATTCGACACTTGCAGGGCAATCCCAGATCACATTCCTTACACCTTGCTAGTTGCCCTGTACCCCCATGCTCCCATACCTGCCCCCAGGAAAGGGTATATAAATCACAACTATGGAAGTTATGATAAATATCTCTGCTGAAACACCCAGAAGAGCAAAAGGTTCTGCCACTCTTTTGAAGTGTGCTAGTAGTGCCACTGCTCCCTGGAAGAGGGCCCCAACAACTTCTCTGTATCTCCTATAAAAAAAAATCCCCATGTTAACAGATGATGCCTCATAAAATTATTATAAGGACATCAAAGGGGGGGAAATGTTAAAGAAAGTGCTGCAACTCTGTTCTGTTTCTCCCCATTTGCAGAAACCCACAGCTTTAGAAAGGTAACTGTTCTTCCTCCCTTTCTACCATGGAATCCACAACTTAGGGAGATGATCACCCTCCTCCCCCTTTTTGTCTGGAATCCACAAAGTTAATGACCCTACTCCTCTCCTTCCTAAGGCCCTCTGCTTTAGGAAGATAAGCTAAACTCACACGTTTGTTTCTGTATCCTCTGCCTGCCCACTTGCTTCAGGAATTTACCACCTTGCCCGGCAACCCACTAACCAATAAACAGAAACTTACATAACCCCATGAAAGCCAATGCCCAGGACTCAGATTTTTGGAGACATGACTCTCCTCTGGGTCCATGCATAATAAAACTTTGTTCCTCCATCTCCCTGAGTGCACACTTGGGTTTCTCATCATCTAAGTTTCATCTGCTGCAACACCATCTCCTTCTCACTCTTACTCCTGAGTCTATATTTCTTTTGCTTATAAGGACTCCAGTAATATTTGACTAAGGCCCAAATTTATTCAATTTAGCCTCATTGTGTTAGTATCTTTGATTATCCAATTTACAAATGAATTTGCACAAATAGGATCCATGTTTAGGACTTGAGCATACCTTTATAGTGGGGTCTGATTCAACCCATAAGAGATGTCAATTCTCTCCAGATTGATATATAAGTTCAACACAATAACTATGAAAATGCCAGAAAGATTTTTATAGATATACACAATATTTATGTTAAAATGTAACAAAATCAGAAGAGTTGACACAATTTTGAAAAATAAAAATAAAGCAGGATTGCTTACTTTTCTCCAATTCAAGATTTATTAAATAGTTACAGTAATCAAGACTGTGTGGTACTGGCAGAGGGACAAGCTCATAGATCAGTAGAAAAGAATAGTAATTCTAGGAATGGCTCTACATATGTATGGCCAACTGAATATTTTTTTTACAAATTTGTAAAAACAATTCCATGGAAGGAAGTAAAGTCTTTTCAACAAAAGATGCTGAACCAATTTTAGATCTAGAGGCAAAAAAAAAAAAAATTGGACTTCAACATAAATTTCATTCCTTGTAGAAAAATCAATTCAAAATGCAACATAGATTTAATTTAATATGTAAAACCACAAATTTTAATTAAAATAAAAAACAGAAGAAAATTACCTGGAACTACGGCTGGGTGAGGAAATCTTAGACATGTTTGTAGTGATTTTATATGGTAGCCATTGGGCAGTTTGATGTAATTATGAATTCCAAAAATAGATATCGGATCATGCTTGTAAACTGGTCTGCTGGGCATGATTAAGTTATGATTAGGGTGTTAACTGGGCAAAGTCAGTAGGGCATTGAGCCCCCACCCATTGGTGGTGGGGGAATCAAAGATAGAAGAGTTGGCAAAGGACAGTGTTGAAGTAGTTTTGACATTGAAGTTCTGGTGAAGAAAGAAAGAAGGCCCTAGGATAGAGATGAGCCAGTTGCCTGAGAGTTCACACCTGGCCTTGTGGAGAGAAGCAAAGCCTAGAAAGCCTCATAGTCTACAGCTGACCTTGTGGAGGAAACAGAGGACCTAAGCCTGGAGAGAAATGCAGCCCCAGGAAGAGAGGAACCCAAGAAGCTTGAACCCTGGCAAACGTTGGTAGCTGTCTTGCTCTAACACGTGGCAATGGAATTTGATGAGGGAAGAAACTTACACTTTATAGCCTGGTAACTGTGGACTTTTACCACAAATAAATACCCTTTATAAAGATCAGCCAATTTTTGGTATTTTCCCTCAGAACCCCTTTGGCAGACTAATACAGAATTTGCTACTGAGGAGTGGTGAAGTGCTTTTGCAATTACCAAAATGTGGGAATGGTTTCATAAATGGGTAAGGGATATTTTCTGGAGGAATTTTGAAATGCTTGATGGAAAAGGCCTCTATTGCTTTGAAGAAACTTTTGATAGCAATATGGATACTAAAGAGATTTTTTATGATGCCTTAGACATAAACGATGAAACTATTATTGGAAACTGGAGGAAAGGCAATCCATGTTTTCAAGTTGCAGAGAACTTAGCAAGATTATCTCCTGGTGTTATATGGAAGACAGAATTTGAAAATGGTGAAGCAGAGCATTTAGCTGAAGAACTTTCCAAGGTAAACTCAGAGAATGTGGCTTGGCTTCTTATTTCAGCTAATAGCAAAATACTAGATGAGTGAAATACACTAAGGAGTGAACTTTTGGGCACAAAGAAAGCAGAAACTGATTTTGGAACTCCCAAGCTTCTGGAAATAAATTTCCCAGATGAAAGTGCCCATTTGAAGACTTAGCTAAACCTGGGACTTGTAAATCAGAATTGAAGATGCAGTTATCTCAGAAAGACTTGTGGAAAGACTTACTGTATGATGGCTTGGACCCTTGCTTCCTGCGTGCTAAACCAACAAAGTTTCTGAGAGAGCTGTATGAACAAAACCACTGTTAGGTTGGACAAAAAGCACATAGAAAGGAATGTTTGAAGGTGAAACAGCTTTAAGAAGAAACCCATGGAAGCTGAGATCTGGAATTAAGACATTGCCTTTGGCCAAAGAGGAGTCCCACCCATATGTACAGAGAGGGTGATTTTGCCCAGCAGTCGAAGAGGGTGGATGTTCCCATAGGATATTCTGGGAGAGTTTTGCCTCCCCAGGGTGCAGAAAGGATGAGTTTGTCTCAGCAGTTGAAGAAGGTGGGTGTTCCCACCTGATGTTCAGGAAGAATTTTGCTGCCCTAAGATACAGGGAGGGTGGAGCACATTCCTCAAAGATTAGGGCGGTTAAGGTTAGCTCCCCATAGGTGTGAGAGAGTTGCTCCTGTCTCCCATGGATTATAGAAGGCCAGTTGGTCAACCCATTGCTCTGAGAGGTTTGAACCTATATGCCCAAGGTTAGGGGGAATGTCTTCACCTCACTGTAGTAGGGGTCTAAGACTCTAACCCAAAGATTGGATAAGGTGTGGCAATCACCCCAACACTCCTGGAGGGTGAGGTCCAGAACTTGGTTGACACCCAGATGCTTGATGAGGGTGGAACCAAGAAAGTGGCCATTGGGCAAGACTGTGGAAATGATGGGTCCCCATGTGACCTCAAGGAGAAGAAACCATCATCTAAGAATGACTCTAAGACTTTGAAATCAAATGGAGGATGCCCTGCAGTTTTATTGAACTGTAAAGGATCTATGACTCATGTTTAACATCCCAATTTCTCCTTATGATAATGAAAATGTTTGTCCTTTGTCTTTCCATTTGTGTATTGGAAGCAGGTAAATGGTTTTGCAAGTTTCAGAGGTCTATAGCAGATAGGACTTTGCCCCAAGACAAACTGTATTTCTTTAAACTTCCTATGATATGATTTTGTACTTGATTTATTAAGAATTTAAGGTTTTTTGAATATTGTAATGTATTTTTGGAATTCAGAGGGTGGAGTGTAGCCATTGGGCAGTTTGATGTAATTATGAATTCCAAAAATAGATACTGGATTATGCTTGTAAACTGGTCTGCTAATCTGGGCATGATTAAGTTATGATTAGGGTGTTAACTGTGCAATGTTAGTAGGGTGTTGAGCTCCACCCCTTGGTGGGTGGGGGAATCAAAGGTAAAAGACATGGCAAAGGACAGTGTTGAAGCAGTTTTGATTTTGGAGTTCTGGTGAAGAAGGAGAAAAGACCCCAGGATAGAGAAGAGCAGTTTGCCTGAGAGTTCACAGCTGGTCTTGTGGAGAGAAGAAATCCTAGAGAGCCTTGTAGTCTACAGCTGACTATGCAGAGAAATCAGAGGACCTAAGCCAGGAAAGAAACAGCTCCAGGAAGAGAGGAACACAAGAAGACTGAAGCCTGGCAAACATCAGCAGCTGTCTTGCTCCAACACGTGGCAATGGACTTTGATGAGGGAAGAAATTTATGCTTTATGGCCTGGTAACTGTGGACTCCTACCCCAAGTAAATACCCTTTATAAAGACCAACCAATTTCTGGTATTTTGCATCAGCACCCCTTTGGCTGACTAATACAGATATTGTTTATGAATTCCAAATTTGATATTGGATTATGTTTTTGAACTTGTCTCTTCCTCTGGGCATATTAGATTGGATTGAATTCTAAGGTTTCAATTTTACTTGATTAAATAATGATTAATACTTTAATTGGGCCACAGAGAAAATGACATGGCAGTGGAGAAAGTTAGAGTTTTGATCCTGGAGCCTGGGAAGTAAGCACACAGAGAAACATATATGTAAGGAAAGAGAGGAGCCTCCATTAGACATGGAATGGGTCCCAGGAAGAGAGAGCCACTCACCTGAGAGTTTACAGCTGGCCATGTGGAAAGAGCAGAGCAGCTGAGGATGGAGAGAAATGAGCCCCAGGAGAGAGACAAGATTTGTCCCAGCCTACAGCTGAGATTGGA
>JAQZBX010000077.1:101032-157122 GCA_029593785.1 Cabassous unicinctus | reverse complement strand
AAAAAAAAAAAAAAAAAAAATCATGGTACTGGCATAAAGACAAACATTGACCAATGGAATGGAATCCAGAACTCAGAAATAGACTCTCACATCTGCAGTCAAGTGATTTTTGACAAGGCTCTCAAGCCCTGCCAGCTGGGCCAGAACAGTCTATTCAATAAATGGTGCTGAGAGAACTGGATAGCTATATCCAGAAGAAAGAAAGAGGACCCCTATCTCATACCTTATACAAAAATTAACTCAGAACGGATCAAGGACCAAAATATGAAAACAACAACCATAAAACTCTTAGAAGAAAATGAAGGAAAACACTTTCAAGATATTGTGGTAGAAGGTAGTTTCTTAAACCTTACACCCAAAGCATGAGCAACAAAAGAAAAAAATAGATAAATGGGATCTTTTCAAAATTAAACATTTTTGTACCTCAAAGGACTTTATCAAAAGGGTGAAAAGACAGCTGACTGAATGGGAGAAAATATTTGGCAATCACATATCCAGTAAGGCTTTAATATCCATGATATATAAAGAGATCATATAACTCAACAATAAAAAGACAAACTACCTAATTAAAAAATGGGCAAAAGACCTGAAAAAATGGTTGTCCAAGGAATACAAATGGTGAAGAAACACATGAAAAAATGTTCAACATCACTCTTGATTAGGGAAATGCAAATCAAAACTACAATGAGATATCATTTCACATCTATTAGACTGGCCACTATTAAAAAATCAGAAAACTGTAAATGTTGGAGAGGATGTGGAGAGATAGCAATGCTTATTCACTGTTGGTGGGAATGTCGAATGGTACTGCCACTGTGGAGGACTGTTTGGCAGCTACTAAGGAAGTTGAATATAGAATTGCCATGTGACCTGGCAATACCATTACTAGATATATACCCAGAGAACTGAGAGCAGTGACACGAACAGACATCTGCACACCGATATTCAGAGCAGCATAATTCATGATTGCCAAAAGTTGGAAACAACCCAGGTGTTCATCAACTAATGAATGGATAAACAAATTGTGGTGTATACACATGATGGAATATCATGCAATGGTAAGAAGAAATGAAGTCATAAAGCATATGACAACATGGATGAACCTGGAGGACATTATGTTGAGTGAACCAAGCCAGATACAAAAGGACAAATACTGTATGATTGTGCTATTGTGAACTAAATATACCATGTAAACTCATGGAGTTAATAATTAGAATATAGGTCACCAGAAAATAGCAGGAGGGTAAAGAATGGAAAACTGAGGGTTAATCTGTGCAGAATTGGTAAAAAGGTTGTTTGTAAATCTTTGGAAATGAATAGAAATGGTGAAAGCACATCATGGTGTTGGTAACTAGAAGAACTATTATATGGATATGACAGTGGTTGAAAAGGAAAGTCTAAGGTTATGTATATTACTAGCAGGTAAGCTAAAAACTGTAACAGGTACCTGTATAAGATAGTAAAGCCTCTTGTAAAGCACTAAAATGGGTGATATTGCATATATAAGACTGTTTTTACAAAATATAAATACAAATATACTAGAGAGAAGGAAAAAGAATAGCAGCTATGTACAGTAGGGGAAGCATAGAGAGATTGAAAGGTGATGAGTTTTGTTTGTGTCTTTGTTTATTACTATTATTATTATCAGAATAATGAAAGTGCTCTAAGAATGACTGACGTGATGAATGCACAAATATATGATTATACTGAATATCACTGATTGTACACTTTGGATGGATTTATGCTTTATTAGTATGTATCAATAAAATTGATTTGTTTAAAAAACTGTTATGGAAGGAAACTGAATTACACCCTATTTTTTCTGTGAATGAGGAAACAGATCATCTGTTGAAAGAGGGAGGAAAAATAAGGTATCATGGGTTTCAGGATGACGAAGAAAAAAACAATTTGACAGGAGAAATCTAGTAGCATTGCCTGGTAGCATTAGGTTGTATTAAAAGCCCAGCTAAATTGGTGATTGATGACATATTGGTACCAACATTCTCAACTGTGTTCTTTTCTCTAGTTATTTGATTGTGTACTACCACAGGTACGATGGAGAGCTGCACCTAGTACACTGTGTTTGGCCAAGCAGGGCAATAAAAGAAGAGAAAATCAAGGGAGGTCAGGTGGCTGATGAAAAAGGGATTAAAAGATAAACCATGCACTCTACCATGGATAGGGAGATGGTGGAAGAAAAGTTGAGCCTAATAGATGGAGAAAAAGTAGTGATATCAAGAATAGGAAGCCCTGATGAGTTAAAGGACAGGCATTAGAGGAGTAAGAGATTAGCAGACTGACAGGATAAAAGATGATGGTCAGAGAGTCGGGTGGTGTAAGCAATGATTTTTCATGGGGCAATATTATGTGAGGACAAGGTCCAAGGTGTGACCTAGGATTGGATGGCTGAGGTTGAATAGAGGGAATTTCATTAGAGATAAGCAGGTCAAGGAAGTGAGACTGGATTGTTGGGCATGGCATCCACGAGAATGCTCATATCATCTAACATGATGCTACGAAGGCAGATGAAGAAAAGCTCCCAATCAGGGACTTAAATATTTACAGAACTAGATACAGTTGAAGCGAGAAGGTGAAGGACTTTTGGAGAATGACCAAAGAAAATACGAACATGGGCAGGATGGATTTAGTCTTAACAAGGTCCCTGATGGAAGGTAGATACAGACCTACCATAATTCTTAGGTAGGCTATAATTAATTGGTTATTGATGCTATAACAAATTGCCACAAATGCAGTGGCTTAAAATAATGCAAATTTGTTATCTTACAGATGTGGAAATTGGAAGTACAAAATTGGTCTCACTGGGTTAAAACCAAGGTGTTGGCAGGATTGCATTCATTCTGGAGGCTCTAGGGAAGGATCTACCTCCTTGCCTTTTCTACTTCTAGCAGCCACCAGCATCCCTTGGCTTATGGCCCTTTCCTCTATCTTCAGAGCCAGCAGTGTAGCATCTCTAAATTTTTCTTTGTCTCTGACTCTCCCCTGCCTCCCTCTTTCTCTTCTGAGGATCTTTGGGATTACATTTGGTCCACCGGGATGACAGAGGATCTCAAGATACCTAACTTAACCACATCTTCAAAGTTCTTTTTGTTGTGTACGGTAACACTATCAGATGCTGTGGATTAGGATGTGGACATCTTTGGGGGCCATTATTCTGCCTACCACAAAGGGAGCTCTGGAGACTGTAGAGGGGAAAGTAATTTTTCTTCCCTTGGCAGTAATAAAGGACAGCTGTTTGCAAAAGCAAGCATGGCAACAGATGGCAGCAAGGAGGAAGTGAGACCTCAAGAGCAGTGTTTTCTGCCAGGGAGCGGTGGGCTCCAGGTAGGGGCTGATAACTTTAAGAATGAGGGGTTGATTAATTACCAGGACCAGAATCTCAAACAACTGCCTCAATCCTTTAAGCATCCTTTGCTGACCCCACTGGATTGAGTTAGAAGCCCCTATTCTGGATCCTACAGCATCTGAGTTATCTCAGCACCTACAGCTCTATATGGTAATTTCTTGCAAAATTGCATCATTCTCCTAGTAGACTCTAAGTCCCATGAAGGCAGGAATCATGCCTGTCTTGTTACCATTCCATGCCCAGCAATTACTACAGTGCCTCAGTCATAGTAAGGGCTCAATACATATTAATTGGATGAATGAGTATGTTTTGTAAACTGTAAAGAGCTCTGAGATTTAGAAGTCAGACTGGGTGGCATGGGAAATGGAGAGATTTAAGACCCTCCAGATACCTTTTTCCTTTAAAGGCCCTTGACTTTAGAAACCTCTCACCCTAAGAGCAGCTGGAGTGTCAGAAAACATTTTCTGAGGTCCTAATATCAGTTCCAGATGTTTGCAGTCATGTTGGTTTGTACCTCACCCTGTAAAACATGTTTTGCTCATACCCCCTGCCCCCTCTGCTCTAGCTGAGGGAGTGGGGCCCAGTCTCCAATGGCATCACCTTCCACAAGCTGATCCAGGGCAGGCAGACAGCCAGTGGCTGAGGGTCCCTCTAGCTACTCAGACAAAGAGCATGGTTCAGCCATGGCTCGCACTGCTTGAGGAGCTATGTGTAATTTCCACACGATTTCATGAACAGCTCCAGTGTAACTGCTCCAATACAGCCACTGCCACTGCAATCACCCTCTTCTTGGCTAGCTGGGGGTTGCTGTCCCTCACCTTGAGTTATTTTCTGCACAAATTCATCTCCCTCTGTAACATCTCCCCTTCAGTTTAGCCTAAGGCCCAAGATGGGAGGTGTACATGGGGCTGGGTAGACAAGGGAGGGGAAGGTTCTTTTTAACTATAGATTAGATTAGACTTAATGGAAACAGGGAGGGGAGAGGTTATAAGGAAGAGGTAGGGGGTGTGAGGGAAGGTGGCAGGGGTGGATTGAGATGTCCTTTAACCATTCTGGAAATTCTTCTTGACCCAAATCTTAGTCCAGATGGTAAGGCTGAGCAGCTCACATATGAGCCAGCTTGTGGAGATAGAAACAAGAAAAGATAGACTGATAGACAGAAAGTGCCATGGAGTAAAAAAGACAAAAGAAGAGTCACAGAGAAAGACAGCAAGAGAAGGAGAGGCAGGGAGGGAGGGAGAAAAGGAGAAAGAAAGAGTCAAGAAAGGGCAAAAAAAGGGTGAACTCGAGACATGAGTTGAGGGTTGGCAGGGGTGAGCCTGGCACTGATCAGCCAGGGAGAGGCCTGTTGGGATCCCAGATGCCAGGACAGAAAGGGACACTGACTGGCTCCAGATGTTGCTGCCTTTCGTGAGGCCATGTGGGGGATGATGGAGAGGGCCTGCCACCTCGTGGGAGCCAACAGAGCCAGCTGGCCTTCCAGTCTGGAATTCAGGAATCTTATGGTGAAAGAGAGAAGGCCTCTGGTTTCCGCAAGGTATGAAAAAATCCAGCAGAAGGTGGCCCAAGAAAAGTCAGGGGAGGGTGGTGGGAAGATCACAAGACTGGGAGGCAGGAGATTATGACACTGTGTAAGTGCTTTCCCCTTCCTGTCCTCACCCTTCTGATCATTACAAGGAAGCAGTTGAACTCAGTGCTCAAGGTCCTTCTACTCTGAACTTTGAGGATTTTCAGAAGCTGGCAAATATAAAAACAGGCAAAGAATTAATATGCCTGAAGGGCTACATGCTCTTCAAGGTCAGAACCCTCTGCCCAACATCCAGGCAGCCAGATACTTCATCCTCTCCCAGCCACAAAGATGCTCTATAGCTCCTTATTTCCATCCAACTCTCAGTTTCTGCTCAGCCAAAGCAAACCACAACAGAGGTAATATGGTTTGGTAGGAAGATCTTTAGACTTGGTGGGGAGGACAAGAAAAGAAACCAGAACCCAGTTCTAGTCCTGGCCCTGCCACTAACTCACTGTGTGTATTACCTTCGGACAAGTCCGTCCCCCCCTTGGGCCTTTGTCTCCATAGAACAAACAAGGGATTTGGATTCATTAAATCTGCTTGTACCTAGGCCCACACTCTAACTCCCACCCCTCTGCCTCTATCCCTGCCCAAGATGCTGAAGACCATGCCAACTGCTCTGATGAGGCCACATGGGAGAACCAGATGTCTGTTTTTAATATCGATGACAGATTAGCGTGCAGGGAATTCAGTCACCCCCCAAAACAAGCCCCGTTTCTGTTCAAAACAACTGGAACAGGAGGCTACTGATGCTTGGCTTTCCCAACAGAGTTCAAGAACAGACAAAGCAATGGCTAATCCGAAGGAAACAAAGAGGGCGCCAAACCGAGAGGTTGGGGGCTGGGATGGGAGATAGGGTGGGAGGAAATAGCATTTCAACAGTTAGATCAAAAGGGCGTCAAACAGATGGCAGCTTTAAAGTATGTGTGTGAGAGTGTGAGAGAGAGTGGCTGTGTGTGTGTGTGGGTGTGTGTATGCACACATGTATGTCTGTGTGCATGCATTCAGGAGCTTGTGAATAAGTAAATATCTCCAGGGCTGGACTTGGCTGCCAGCAAAAATCCAGAGAGATCAAAGAGAAAGCCCATGTTAGCCTATTCTGGCCTCACCTGACTAAATGTGTGAGTAATGCTAACTTTCTATCCAAAATATGTAATAAGCCTTATTTTGTTGTTTTCTTCCTAACGTTTTTCCCTTTTTTTTTTTAATTCATGGAAATGGGAGAGAAGCAACTAAAATGTATTAATACCTACTAAGTGCCTAGAATAGTCCTTAAAACAGCTGTTTTAAGCTGTTTTAACTCTTACAGAGTAAGAGTTATTTTCCCCATTCTAAAGATAAGAAGACTGAGACCTAGAAAAGATGCTGACTGGCTCTACATCTCTCAGTGAGAACTGGTGGAAGTTGGAACCAAAAACAAGGTTTTCTGAAGCTCATAGTCCTTCATTAGGCTTATATCCTCCAAAATAAAACTCAACTGGGTGAACTGGAGGCTTAAACTTTGGGTCAAGCTCACTTTCCATAGGTTTGAGAAGTGGCAAATGTGGCAAAGAGGCAAACAGATGGAGTGAATGCTTCAGTGATCCACCCCCAATCATCTATAGCATCAACTGATCACAACTCATTTTAAAGGCCTGCGCTCTGCCCTGTGTAAGTGTTCAGTGCAATGGTAGGCTCTAGGAAAATATAAGATCTCTTTGGACCACAGCATTTATGGAGTCGTTATGAGAGTTGAAAAGTAAAGACCTACATATCCTATACATGTACAATTCAGTTCAATGAACATTGAACATCTGTGTATGTCAAGCACTATGGGAAGAGCCAAAATTATAAAAATATAAGATTCATTTGAGAAATTCACAAACCATGCAAGATAATTTCCCATTCAAACATTCAAGAATCAGAGAGTGGGTAGAATGAAAGTCAAATCCCATGGGGAAGGGGTAAAAGAACTTATAAAAATGCAGGCAGACATGCCATTGTCTTCAACTTTCTGAATGGCTGCAAGAAGAAGAGGAAGTCAGATCTGCTAGGGTGACCCCAGACTGGGAAGCTAAAAAGGAGAAATTTTACCTTAGTCAAAAAAAGAGAGAAACTATTGGATCAGAGCATAGGTTACCGGAGAATCAAGAGTAGGAATCTTAGATTTCTACTTCTGGACAAGATGGAATAATATGAACTGGATTTATTTACTCTCCCACCTGAAACAGTAAAAAACAAACTCTCTAAAAACTGACAAAATATATAAAACAAGTTATCAAGACCATGGAAATAAGGCAATGGTGGACAGAGATCCTGAGAGATGGGAAACAATTTAGGTGATCCCTAATTTGGGAGACCAAAGTAGCTAGAGTTAGCAGGACAAAGAAATGGGGAGGATAAAGCAGAACAGAGAGAAAATTCAAGAGATCCATGGAGGGTCCCCTTTCGATATTCAGCAGAGTAAAGACCAAAGCCTGATGTCAAGAGGGTTAGAGAGAACTGTGAAGATGCTCAAACAGGGGCCAGATTAGTGTCTGTTCCTACAAGCCACACTGGAAAACCTCGTAAGTCATGGGCCATTGTGTAGAACACACAGAATGGTCTTGCCTCAGTTGTGGAGAATAACTAGCCCTAGACAAAACACTGCTCTGGATCCATCTAACAAATCTTAAAAGCAAGACCTAAAAGAATCAAATTGTTTCTAAGTAACTTAACTGTGTCCCAGAACAGAGTTCAAAAATGTCTACAGAAATACAAAAATATTTAGCACCCAACAAGGCAAAAATAACAATGTCTGGCATCCAATGAAAAATTACTTGGCATGCAAAGAAGCAGGGAAATGTGACCTATAATGAAGAGAAAGATCAATCAGTTGAAACTGACCCCGAACTGATACAGATGTTAGAATTAGCAGACAAGGATATTAAAATAGCTATTATAACTATATTCCATATGTTGAAAAAGTTAAGGAGAGACATGGAATATATTAACAAAACCCAAACTCAACTTCCAAAAATGTAAACTACAATGTCTGAGATGAAAAATACACTGATGGGATTAATAACAGATTTGTCATTGGAGAAGATATTGAAGACTAGCTCTTAGGAACTCTACAGAATGAAACACAGAGAGAAGAAAGAATTTTTATAAATGTAAAGAGAGTCAGTAGGTTGAGGGAAAACTTCAAGTGGCCAAATAAATATGTAATTGGAGTCACTGAAAAAGAGGAAAAATGGAGAGAAAAAATTTTGAAAAATTAATGACCCCAAAATTTTCAACTATAGTGTAAAATATAAACCCAAGGACCCAAGAATCTCAACAACCCCCAAGCTCAAGACATATGGAGAAAAGTAACCAAGGCACATAATAATAAAATTGTTCAACACCAATAATAGAGACAATGTTAGAATCAGTCAGAGGAAAAGGGCTTGCTATGTACAGAGGCACATAGATAAGAATGATGATAGATGTCTCTTCAAAACAATGCAAGTAAGAAGGTAGAGGGCTAATATTTTTAAATTACTGGAGGAAAAACTGTCAACCGAGAATTCTTTACCCAAAAATAATATCTTTCAAAATTAAAATTGAATGAAAACTCTTTCAATGACAAAAGCAGAAACAAGTCACCAATAACAGACCTGCAATATAATAAATGTTAAAAGGCAACCTTTAGGCAGAAAGGAAATGACACCAGATAGAAATATGGACGTAAACAAAAGAATGAAGAGCATCAAAAATGGTAACTATGTGGGTAAACATATAAGATTATCTTTCTTATTATTTAGAGAGCCTTAAAAGATAATTGACTATTTAAGGAAGAATAATAACAATGAATTGTGGAATTTTTTTAAAAAAGATTTATTTACTTATTTATTTATTTATGCCCTCCCCGTTGTTTTTGCGCTTGCTGTCTGCTGTCTGTGTCCATTTCGCTGTGTGTTCTTCTGTGTCTGCTTGTCTTCTCTTTAGGCAGCACCAGGTACCGATCCTGGGACCTTCTGGAGTGCGAGAGGCGCTCAATCTCTTGCGCCACCTCAGCTTCCTGGTCTGCTGCATCTCTTATTGTCTCTCCTCTGTGTCTCTTTTTGTTGAGTCATCTTGCTGCGCCAGCTCTCCACTCGGGCCAGCATGCCTGTGTGGGCCAGCATGCCTGTGTGGGCCAGCATGCCTTCATGAGGAGGCCCTGGGAATTGAACCCTGGACCTCCTGTATGGTAGACAGGAGCCCAATCGCTTGATCCACATCTGTTTCCCTGAATTGTGGAATTTATAATATATGTGTGAGTAAAATACATGGCACCAACAGATAAAGGCTTGGAGGAGAGAAATAAAAGTACACTATCATAAAGTCACAATACTGTCTGTGAAGTAGTATAAAAGCACTGGAAAGTACACTGTGATATGTTAAAGATGAGTACCATAAACCCGAAAGCAACCATTAAAGTAATAAAACAAAGAGTTATAACTTATAGGCCAAAAGAAGGAGAAAAAAGGAATAATAAAACACTCAGTTAATACAATAGAAGACAGAAAAAGAAAAGGAACAAAGAAAGATGGGAACGAAGAGAAAAACTGACAGTAAGATGATAAACTTAAGCCTAACCATAGCAATCATCACATTAAATGTAAACCACGCAGGGAGCCGGTGCAGCTCAGTGGTTGAGCACCTGCTTTGCGTGTATGAGGTCCTGGGTTCAATCCCTGGTACCTCCTAAAATAAAATTTTTAAAAAAGGTAAACTAAATGGTCCAACTAATTCAGTTAAAAAGTATTAAAGTCAAATTTAATTTTAAAATAAAAAGACCCAACTATATGGTGTCTAGAAGAAACACATCTTAAATATAAAGGCACACACTGGAGGTTCTGAGGTCAGGGAGAATGAAAACAGGTGTAATATGGGGGCATTTTTGGGACTTAGGAATTGTCCTGAATGACACTGCAATGACAGTTACAGGTCATTATACATCCTGCCATAACCTACAGAATTGGGTGGGAGAGAGTGTAAACTACAATGTAAACTATAATCCATGCTTAGTGGCAATGCCCCAAAACGTGTTCATCAATTGCAATGAATGTACCACACTAATGAAGGATGTTGTTAATGTGGGTAAAGGTGGGTGGTGTGGGAAGCGGGGCATATGGGAATCCCCTATATTTTTTATGTAACATTTATGTAATCTAAATATCTTTAAAAAGATAAAGAATTAAAAAAACAAAAACAAAACAAATATATAAAGTCACACACACAAAAAATAAAAGCAAAAGAATGGAAATGAGATCTCATTCTAACACAAGCCAAATGAAAGCTAGAGTAATTATGTCATGGGGGTGAAGATCATTTCCCAATAATAAAGAGCCCAATTCATCAGGTGGATATAAGAATTCTAAATGTTTATGCATTTTAATAACAGAGATTCAAAATACGTGAAACAAAAACTGACAGAACTGTAAGGCAGCATAGACAAAACCACAACCACAGTCAGAGATTTCAAAGCCATTTTCTCAGTTATTGATAAAGCAATCAGGAAAGACTTAGAAAACCAGCAAGGATTTATAAGACTTGAACAACATAAGCAACCACCGTTAATCGGCATTTATAGAACACTCCACCTAAAAATAGCAGAACACGCCTTCTTTTAAAGTGTACACTGAAGACGTAAAGTGATAGGCCATGTTCTGGACCATAAAATCAGTCTCAATAAATTTAAAAGGATTTAAGTCTTACAAAATATGTCCTCTGACCACAATGGAATTAAATCAGAAATAAATACTAGAACGAGATCTCAAAAAATTGCCAAATATTTGGAAACAAAGCAAAAGGAAATTGAATTGAATAAAAATGAAAACACAACATATCAAAATCTCTGGGAAGCCACTATCATGCTAGGCAGAGGAAAATGTATAGCACTAAATGCCCACATTAGGGGAAAAAAAAATCTCAAATCAATAACCTCAGCTGCCAACTGCAAAATCCAGAAAAAGAATAACAAAGTAAACCCAAAGTAAGCCAAAGGAAGGAAATAATAAAGAAATAAAGATCAGGGTAGAAATAAAAGACATTGAAAACATAAGGACTATAGATAAAATCTATTGAAAATTAGAAGATGAGCTAGACTAGAAGAAAATATTTGCAAAGTATTTATCTGACAAAGGACTTGTGTATGTGTATCAAATATATAAAGACTTTCAAGACTCAATTATAAGAAAATGAACAACACAACTTTGAAAGAAAAAAATGGGCAAAAGATCTGAATGGATATGTCAAAGAAAATATATGGATGGCAAAAATTGTAATGAAAAATGCTCATTAGGAAAACACGAGTTGGGAACCACAATGAGATAACACTACAAACCTATAAGATGACCGACCAATGCCAAGTGCTGGCCAGGTGGTGGAAGAACTAGAACAGTCCTACAGTGCTGGGAACATAACATGGTACTACCACCTTGGAAAAATGTTTGGCAATTGCTTTAAAAAGGTGAGGATTGTGGTTAATAATATAAATACAAGAATGTTCCTCTATTACAAGGTGTTAAGAATATGGAGATACATGGGAAAATATAACTAATGCAACTTACAAACTGTTTTTATCAGTAATATTGTAATATTTTTGTAACAAAGGCAAAGAAGATACTATATCAATGCTGAAAGTAAAAAAATATGGGATTTAGTTTTATAAGATGTGAATATGATCAAGCAATTTTTTTTTCATTGTCTTTATTAACAAGGAGATCTTGGTCATGTCATTTAACCAGTCTGTGCACATTTATTCATCTTTCTGAACACTGGAGAAATAATTGAGTTTGTTTTTAGGATTAAATAAGATAAATGTATCTGGACAGGACTTTTTTTTTAAGTAATGCTTCTATAATTTGTTAAACTGACTTTTGTCTATTATTTTATTTTTTGAAATAAAGTTTACTAAAAAAAAAGTTAAATATATACCTACCATAGGATCCAGGCATTCCATTCCTAGGCATTTACCCAAGAGAAAAGAAAGCATATGTCCACAGAAAGCCCTACATATAAAAGTTCATGACAGCTTTATTTGTAAATAGCCCAAAACTAGAAACAAAATGTTCATCAACAGGTGAAAGGATAAACAGATTGTGGTGTATCCACAGACTGGAATACCACTCAGCAGTATAAAGGCACAAACTATTGATATTTGAAACATGGATGAACCTCAAATTAATTACGCTAAGTGAAACTTCAACATCAACTAATGTATAGTGACAGAAGGCAGATCAGTGATTGCAGAGGTAGGGGCAGGATGGATGAATTACAAAGATTCATGAGGAAACGTTGATATTGGTGATGGATATATTCAATAGGTTGGACACTTACAAATTGTACACTTTAAAAATGTGTACTTTACTGTAGGTCGATTATAACTTCATACATCGTTTAAAAAAAAACAATTGTCTAACAGATTTGGGTAAAAACCACTAAATAAGTATAATATATGCCAGGCATGTATTAAAATCTTAAAGGTGAAACAGGGATAGGTGATCTCTTCCAACCCTGAAGTTTTCTACTGATATTATAGGAGGTACTTCAAGGCAATGAGTGGAGTCTCCTGAAGAAATGGTACAAACAGTCGGTATCCTAAGTTGAGAAGAGAGGGAGAAAACTTAGTGCTGAAAGGGTCAAGAAGCCTTCTGGAAGAAGCTGCACTTGAGTTTTGGCTTAGAAACTGCATGGTATATAAGAACGAGCAGTTTGCTGAGAGTAAAACCTGGTTGTAAAGTATGGCTCTACCACGTACTGGTTGTGGGACTTTGGGAAATTCACATACCTCTCTGGGTTTCACTTTCTTGGTCTGCAAAACACTGATTGGTAATCATTACCTTTTAGGATTTTATTTGATTCTGAAAAGAATGGTGTACTTTTTGAGATGTAAAGTATTATTGTATAGTGTAAATCCACCATTGGAGGCCTTTCTTTTCCTTTGGTGATCAATGGTCTACAAAACTCTGGCACTATAAAATAACATTTCACAAAGACAAAGGCAAAAAATACACACTCACACAAATCTCACCCATGCACATAAATGAACATAAACATCCACAAACATCCACAGATAAACTTAGACATACAAATTTTCAGAAACATTCTTGCACAAACACACATTCACACACACAGAGGCACAGATGGAAAGAATTAACAAAGTCCAAAAGATGTGGCAAAGCTAGCTGCCCAATTACTGTTCCATGACTAGGCCCTCAGTGAAAGTGAGGTCCACTCCAGACTGTCCTATCCCCTCCAGCCAATTCCATCTAACAAGCCACATCAATCCCAAGATACCGAGCACCAGCCAATTTGGCTTCTCAAGTTGTCCATATTCTGGGCCCTTCTCTCTCTCTCTCATTTGACCACTTCCTTTCCAATGTCAGAGGAAGTGAAGCAAAAATAGCCCAGAGAGGAAAGAGAAAGACAGGGTGGAGAAAAGAAGAAAAAAAAACAAGGAAACAATAAAGGTCATTTCATTCACTCATTATTCATTCATATAACAAATATTTGAATGCCAGGCTTTATCGTAGGTGTGGGCAATTCAACCACGATCAAGACAGAAAATGTACTTTTCCTCCTTGAGTTTATAATAGCAGATACATACTGATAAGTAACCAAATAATTATACTTCTTTTATTCTTTCAATAATCCAGTGTTGGTTCAATTATTTCTTTAATAATGTGATCAAAGGTGAGAGCTTGAGAAGATATCAGGTCGATAACCTGGGGTTAGTCTAAATATCCTACACTGTGACATGGGCACAGTAAACACCAACCTCCTAATGTTGCTGTGACGATTCAATGACATGCTTAACAAAGCACTTAGCTCAGTGCCTGGCACAGAAAGTAAATGCCCAATTGATGTTTTCTGGCTTGGAAAAAAATTACTGAATGAAGTCTCAACAGAGAGCAGAGAATGTAAGCCCCCAGTGCCATTCACGGTGAATGTTCAGCTTCTTGGCAGAGTCAGGGACTTAGAAGAACCCAGAGATAGCATTCTGAGTTGTATCCAAAGGTAGCTCTCTTGGGAGCCCCCTTTCTCATCTCCTGCATGCCGGCGTCATTTCCAATTCCCTCTTCCCCGCCACCAGTTAGCTAAGACTATGATGAATTGCTTGAATCCTTCAGCTCAGTCCCTGAGATAATATATTTACAGACCAAGGCCTTCAAACATGTAGCCTGAAGGCCTTCTCAAGTAGGGAAGGTCAAATCCTCTTCAGGATCAGCAACCCTTTGATATATGACTTTGAAGGTCTAAGTCAGAGTATCAGAAATTCCTTCCAACTATATCTTTTTGCCGATCCTTGCTTGAAATCATACCAAAAAGTACACGGGGATGGGTACCAGGTGACAATCACTAAACAATGAAACCTTCCAATATCTTCCAAAACCAGATGGCACCAAATCTCCACAGGCTTTAGAAAACCCCCGTTCCCTCCTCTCTTACACTGTGCCAAGGACTTGGGAAGTCATGGGCTTTCTACCTACCTGTGTAGAGGTCAGTGTCTGTGTATTCATCCACTTTCTTGTGCTGCAAGATATAGTCAGAGACCTTGGTCCCAATAGCCGGCTGAACATCCACCCACTCCAAGGAGACCACAGTGCTGGAGGGCTCCACTGTTGGGGACAGCTGTAGCCTGCAGGGAGTGACAGGAAAGGTTGCTTGTTTGTCATCCAGCAGCAGCTGGGCCCCAAAAGTCTGCATATATCCAGATTAACAGCCTGGGTTCAGATTCCGATTCTACCCACCACCAACCCCTTGTAAAGCCTCAGGCAAATTAGTTCACCTCTCTGAGCTTCTCCTTCCTCATTCATAAAATGGGGATAAGATGAGCTACTTTTCAGGACTGATAAGAATTCAGTAAAGTAATCCAAGCACACAATATTTGCTCACTGAAAGTTGAGTAGCTCTCCATTTATTTAAACTATATTATCAAAGACGCTTCGTTTTCAATTAAGTTGACGGTACCTTCAAATACTATAGCTTTTAATCTCTCTGCCATTCTTTTCTATCCCCAATATAGCAATTAACTGTTTAACATTGTTGAGTCAATATTCCCTTGAAGGGGGCAGGAATCCTGGGGTGAATCCTTTATAAAGCAAGGAATAATGGAGGGATTGAAGGTAAAAACAAGAATGGTCCTTAGAAATAGTGAAGTAGCATCCCCTCATTTCATAGAAGGGGAAAGTAAGGCTCAGAAAAGGAAGCTGCTTTGCACAAGGTTACACAGCAAGTTGGGGGCAGAACCCGGATGGTAACTTTGCTCACCCCCAGCCCATATCTCTGTCTTTCTTTCCATTGCACTCCATCTCTTCAGGGACTATCTTACGTAATACACGACTCTGGTCTTACCAATGCTGGCCCCTCCTCTGCTTCTCATACCGCTCTCCCTCTTAATCACACTCATCCAACAAAGACGAGCTTCCTTTACTTCCTCAAAGGGTAAATTTCCTATCTGCTTCCTGTGTGCTGTACCTTGGGCCAGAAATGTGATTTTCACCACTGCTGCCCTGGATAACGCCTATTTTAAGTCAAGTCTCATCAGAGAGGCTTCCCTGACCATTCCCCCTCACTTCCAACTAAGGCATCTTCCCCCATTATCCTCTCCATTAGCATCAATTTGCTTTCCTTTCAAGTTTTTCTTGTTTAAATTTTCCTGTTTTGTTTTGTCCTTTGATGCCCCCTTCCCCTGTCCCTCAAAACTGTCAGCTTCCGAAGTGCACAGATTGTGCCCATCTCGTTCAGTGATGTATCTCCAGTGTCTGGTACACAGCAGGTGTTCAAAACTTATTTGTTGAATGAATGAATAAATAAATTAAGGTTTTTAAAGAGAAGCTCTGCAATTTATCTCTGTAGCCCCGGAGTCAGCACAGGACCTAACAAAACAGTAGTCAGGCATTCAGTAAACCTTTGCTGAATGGCAGAAGGAGACAATAATGGAATGAGTGGCATCATTCAAAACAGCACACTGCAATATCAGTGTCCACCCCGAGACACGCTGTTGGTCCATCCGAGCTCTTTTCTTTCCCAAAGAAGGCGGTAGGGGAATAGGCCCCAGAGACTTCAGGGATCTAGTTAGGCACCCTGAGAACAGAAGCGAGCCATGGTGAGGGCTGGCAGGACAGGGGTGGGGTCCACAGAAAGGGCTGGCCAGAGGAGGAGGGGCCATACATACGTACACCGGCTGCGGGAGGGGGCTGCAGTTGGGGAGCCCATTGGCATCAAAGGCACTGAGGTCACACCTGCACCAGTCATCGATCACGTCCCCTTTCCCTGAGCACCAGTAGGAGCTCATCAGCGCACTCTTGAAGCCCTGGAATAAAGGAGGACAGACGAGATGATAATGGCATGGTGGAGAGACAGAGTGAAGGGGCCGAGGGCCATGATGGTAGCTGGCCAAATCTTGAGAGCAGTGCTCCTCGGCAGAGGACACCATCTCATGCCTAAGTTACGAGCACCCTATGACCAGGCTTTCCCATGCTGAGCCACTCTACTTGGCAGTCAGAAAGACCCCTGAGAAACAAGGCTAACATCCATTGAGAGCCTCCTCTAGGCCGGGCGCTCTGTGTGTATTAACCTAAGCCATCAGCACAGCAACCCCACAAGAAAGATATCACTCTCATCATTACCGTCACCGTTATTATTACCACTTCTCATTTTACAAATTGGAAAGCTGAGGCACACAGAAGTTAAGTTACCTGCCTAAAGCTCACACGTAGTAAGTAAGAGAGCTGGGATCTGAGCCCTGGCCGCCTGGCTCCTGAGCCTGCCTTCTTCAACAACTTGGTATTCTGCTTCTCACAGAAGTCTGGCCATCTCAGTGCCCTGCTGAAAAACCTTCAGAGACTCCCCACAACCCTCAGGATGAAGCCTACACTCCATGCTCTAGCTCCCGGCCACCTCCCCAGTCTCCCCTCCCACCACTGCCCTCACTTTCCTTTGCACTCTACCAGCCCTCGCCCATGTAACCACTAACATTTCCACCAATCTATTTAAACTGTGCTCTAAGTCCAGGGACAGCGAAATGTTTCTGTTGAAGGCCAGATGGTAAATATTTTCAACTTTGTGGCCAGGAAGTCTCTGTAACAATGACTTAACTCTGCCTTTGTAGCATGAAAGCAGCACAGATAGTACTTAAATGAATGGGTGTGGTTGTGCTCCAATAAAATTTTATTTTCAAAAACAGGCAGGGGTTGGATTGGTCTGAGGGTCATTGTTTGCTAATTCCTGCTCTAAGTGGTGATCAATTTTCTCTTTAATTGCAATGTACTTCTTTGCTTTAAACACACACACACACACACACACACACGTTTTGTCCACTCTACCTGGAATACTTCTTCCCTTGCACTTCAATTCCTTCTTTTGGTCTCCTTGGGAAACCTTTCCTGGCTTGCCCATGCCTGGATCATACTCCTGCTCTGGATTCCATAACACACTAAACTGCATCTACTATGACATTTACTTGTCTGGCTCACCCAAGAGATTAGGCTCCTACCAAGGGCAAGAGCCATGCCTTCACCGTATGACTATCCTCAGGGGACCTAGGGCAGTTATTCAGGCAAGATTCAGTGAATCAATGAATGGACACTGGAAAACTGATGATTTCTATTTGGCAGGGAAGAGAATGTGGAAGTTGTTTCTTCAGTTTAGCTTAGGACGGGTCTCAAGGCCTCCTCTGCCTTCGGCTCAGGTGTGGAAGATGCTCAGTATGTGCTTGAGGCTTGAGGAATAGAGGGATGAAATCATTCCATTCCAATGGACATTCCAAGGCCCCGGGGGTTTAGAATGCTTGACGGATCTCTTTAAAGCTTAGGGATTCCAGGGAATGTTGATCTCTTGCTCCTTTGCCAGGAACAGGTTCTATGTGTTTGCTTTCTTTCTTTTTTCTTTTTTTGAAATTTTAACTCTCTCTGTGCTTTTTCAATGAAAATTTCACACTGCCTATGACCAAGAACACTTGATTAACCAGGTCTCACTTTTTTCCATTGTGTGTTGTTTCAAAGACTCAAGTGCAGTATATTTGTGCAACACAGGACTGGGCTTTGCCTCCTTAGCTACCCAGAACACGGATCTGAAGGCCAAAGTTGTGTATCAAGAAGGCTAGTGTTTAATCCTGCATCCCATTTTTCCAAGAGCCTGTAACAATGCAACTTCAATTATTCTTGCCACATATTCCTATCCACATCTTCTCCTAGGGAATGAATACATGATCTAATTTCTCCTGAAATTAGAAAAAAAATTTTTTTTTAGTGAGAAGATGATTTATTGCAAGTGCACAAGCAAGGAACTGGGAGAATCTTCCCCAAAATCAGTTGAAAGTGAGAAGGGATCCTAAGGTTTTTATAGGGGGAATAGGGGGTGAGGATCAAGTGATGACTGTGATGCATTCCTGTAATGTGGGTGATGACTCTGGAAGTTTTTTGTTTTTTATTTTTACAGAGTAGGGATGTAGGAAAATGTCTTAATACTGTGTTATCTCCTCAAGGCAAAACTCCTGTTTGATGTTCATGAAGCACCTACTTTTGCAGTGCAAGGCACTTTAAGTGCATTTTAAAAATGTAGCCCTCACAATAGTCCTGAGATACAGATATTATGCTCCTCATTTGCAGGTAAGAAAACTATGAATCAGAGTGGCAAAGCGATTTTCTCAAGATTACAGGGCAAAATAAATGGTGGGAGCAGGATTCCAACTCAGATCTTTATGACGCCTAAGCAGATGTCTCTTCTGTTCTATCATGCAGGAAAGTGAGATTAAACCCAAATAGAGTTGCCAGATTTTGTAAATAAAAATGCAGGGTGCTCAGTTAAGTTTGAGTTTCAGATAAACAATAATAAAAAAATGTGGTATAAGTAAGTCCCATGTAACAGTTGCGTGTAAAATGTTGGTCACAGGGTCTGGCACACTGAAGGGGCAGTGTTCCTACTAACATGCCAGAACCTATGCTGGGAACAAATGTCTGTCTTCCTACCAGCACCAGAGGGAGACACTCTCATGAGGACAGATACCAGATGGGATGGCATGAGGTCATGTTTACTGGCAGATCTTTTCCATCTCTGCAATATTTGGGACATATTTATACTAAAAAATAAATCTTCATTTGCAGCCCTAACCACAAGGGGCCACATAGGCATCTATGGCATCTCTTCTTCCTCTCAAGATTCTATTCTGATGAGAAGATGAAATAATAAGACTTTTCCCTGCTCCCCGACTTGGTACTCAGGAATAAAGGGGATGGAGAAGGCTGAATAATGATCCCCAAAGATATCACGCTTAATCCCTGGAACCTATGCATGTTACCTTATATGGAAAAAGGATCTTTGCAGATATGATTAAATTAAGGATCTTGAGATGGGGAAATTAGCCTATATAGTATGGTTTGGTCTTAAATGCAATCAAAAGTGTCCTTAGAAGAAAGAGGCAGAGGGAGATTTGACATGGAAGAAGATAAGATGCCATGATAGAGATTGGAGTGATGCGGCTACAAGCCAAGGAATGCCGCAAGCCATCAGAAGTGGAAGGAAGCAAGGAAGGGATTCTCCCCTGGAATCTATGAGGGAACATGGCCCTGACAACATGTTTATTTAAGCTGCGTGAAACTCAATTTGGAATTCTGGCTTCTAGGACCAGGAGACAATATATTTCCCTTGTTTTAAGCTATGAAATTTGTGTAAATTTGTTACAGCAGCCACAGGAAACTAATAAAAGGGCCTGTTGTCAACTCAGAGTCCTGGAAGACACTTTAGAAATCTACAAATCCATCCTCCCTCACTTAGAGAAAGAAGAAGTTGTGGGGGTGGGGAGGGAGCCCTTGCACAAGGATAGGTAAAGCTGAGGCAATGTTTGAGTTGGAAACATCCCGCATATCACCTAATCCTATCCCTTAGTTTAATCTATGGTGAAACTGGGAGCAAGAGAAAAGCTGAAACCAAGTTGAAGAAGAGTTGGTCAGAATAGCTTGGCCTGACTACTAAGAAGAGTCTTGAGAATGACTTTTAGCCTTGAGAGCCTAAAACTTGTGTGTTCTCCACAATCCAATCATCCTGGTCTAATGCCCTTTCTTGCATGAACTATAAATTATTAAATAATATGATATTGCTGACAGTAATAGAAATAATAATGTGGCTATCAGGTTGAGAGGTTGAGGCATGCCTGCTGCTGAATGCTGAAGGGTTCTATAAAGCAGATGATAGAGAATAGGAGAGAGTTTAGGGAAATGGGCTTTGCCTCTTATTAGATGGTTGACCTTGGAGACACTGTATACTCATGTTACTATGTTCACAACTCCAAAAAATAAAGTTAATATTAGAATTTTTATATTGAGTTGAATGGGAAGATTAAATGTGATCATGCATGTAAATGATCTTGGGACAGAGCCTAGCATATAGTAGGTGCTTAACAAATGTTAGTAATCATCATTATGTAGTAGAAAGTTTACAGATTTTAAAGACAAACATTCTCAGTAACCAGTCCCTGCTCTACTACCTACCAGCCATGTCACCAAGTTGTTTTACCTCTTTGAGTCTTGTTCTCCTTACCTGTAAAATGGAGCTTTCAGGGTTATCAAGCTCAAGAAAGTCAGTAAAATGTCTGGCCCAACATCTGGCACACAGGAAGAACTCTATCCGACAATGTGCCAGAGCCTGTGGTGGGAACAAATGTCCATTCTGCTACCAGCACCAGAGGGAGGCACGCTCATGAGGACAGAAACCACATGGGACAGCATGAGGTCATGTTGATTGCCAGACCTTCCCTCCCTTCTCTTTGCAATTTCCTCCCTAATGAAATTAACATGCACTACTGTTCATGGTTTAAGATTCTGTAACATCTCCAGCCAGTGCTAAGAGCTGAATTATCATAATGGTGAAGTCCAGGGCAATGGGTGAAAGTGACACGAATGGTAGGAGATTGCACTGGACTCCAGCAAGAGAAGGAGACAGAACAACCTGTTTGGTGTGTGTACATGTTTTTGTTTGTGTGTGTGTGTGTGTGGTTTTTGTAATCAATAGGAGCTTGAGTTTGTGAAAAACAAAACAGGAAATCTCTCTGGACTTTGTGAGTTTCACTAGCCAGGCAGCTCTTGGGAAGAAATCTTGCCTCTGAGTCTCTGTATCCTCTGGCTCCTTCCCAAAGCCTGAGGAACAAAACGGGGACTGGCGTAATGGCCAGGCAAACCCTGGACAGAGCACAAACACACCCTGATAAAAGGCCAGCATCAAACAGGGAGTCCTCACAAAGCAGCAGAAACCAGCAGTGGGTTAGCACAGGCTCACTCTTTCCTTACGTCTTTAGTCCTTGTGCAACACCTCATTCAGAGTCCAGTTAGATCCCAGGAGAGGAGTATCATAGATTGCTCCAGGTTCAAGGGGACTCTGTAAATCATCTAATCTAATTCATTTTACAGATGCAGATCCAGTGGCCCAGAGAAGATAACTGGCTGGTCCAAGGAGATGGAGTAACTTCATGATAAAACTACTCTATTCCTGCATTTAATCATTTAAGAGGGGTGCCCTATCCCCATTTACAAATGACTGTGTGGAATAGGAGTTGAACTAAAGCCAACCTGAATCCTGGCATCTTTGAACTTTCCAGGTTACACAGAACAATAAATGTCAACATTTCATCCAAAATATCATTTTCAGCCTTTCTGCTTGGGTCATACATGTGTGTATCTATGTGCATGCGTGTGTGCATACGTGTGTATTTTCAGAGGAAAATGAAACCATACACTGGAGGTATTGTTGAATCCTGGCTTTTAATAACTGGAGGGACTTGAGAAATAAATCTTGTACTTAATACAAGGGCTACATTTGCATGGCTATTGGTTTTCATAACAAAGAAAGTTTGCATTTCCACAACTTGTAAATGGTTCCAACTACTGGCTAATTAGCTAGCAAAACAAGCTAAGCAGAAGGAGAAAGCAGCCACAAAAATGTTAAGCAATCAAAATAAACTAGGACTTATTCCTGACTCAATTGTTACTTTCCTATGTGAACTTGCAATATGTGGTCCCTCTTTCTAAGTCTCGTTTTCCCCACCTCTAAAATGAGAGGGAAGAAGATATGTTTTTGAAGGTTTCATTCAGTTCAATAAACATTCACTGAACTTCCAACCCCATGCATTGTGTGATCTAGATACTAAGAAGGGAGATGAACAAGACCCAGTCCCTAACTTCAAAGGGCTCATGGTTTAAGGGTGAAGACACATGCAAACAAGCAATTACAATTACTATGGTTCAAATGTTATGAAGTAATACACACAGGAGGCTCTGGGAATACAAAGGAAGAGGCCCTTCGAGCTCTAAAAATTATGACAAGGTCTTAGAAATATTAACCTTTTAAGCAAACACCCTATATTTGATTAAGGTATTTGGGATATTCTATATAGAATATCACTAAGCCCGTGAATTAAATTCCATACTCTATACTTACAATGCTTGTTTTTAAAATTAAGACTTAGACTCATGGACTGACATCAATTTGTTATTTTTAATATTAAGATGTTTTCTGGTCTGTATGACTCCAAAACGGATGCCCTGAAGTCTTCATTCAAAGCCTAAAGGATTTTGTTTTCTCCATTCTACTAATAAGCTTAGTAGTTTGGTGGCTCAACCCATACCAAATGAGGAGGGGAAAGATCTTCCAGAGATAGAAGACCCTGTTATTTTTTTACACCCTGGCTCCCCTATAAGACCTAGTACAAAGCCTGACATGCAACATATGCTAGGCAATTTCTGATGAATTGAATTAAAAGTTCACATGGAATGCTGAATGAAACTAACTTATAAATGATAAATGCAAAGACAATATATATGTGAGAGAGATCCTCTTCTTTCTGAAGATTATCTGTATTTCCCATGTCGATCAAGGACCCCCATCAATTTGGTTCCTCCAACCAGAAACCAGGGACTCAATATGGGCACCTCTTTCTTTCCCATGTCTCAATATCAACCTCCCATGGCTAGTCCTCTGCCCTCTCCCTGGTGCAGGCTAGTAACGCCTCTTCTGTACACTACTGCCATGGCCTGAGGACTGGCCTCCTACTTCAATCTCAAAATTTCCATCACATCCTTGCATAGCTACCTGGGGAAACTTTCTAAAACACATCTCATCCCCGCTGGAATGCTGTCAAAAGTAACATCACCTTCTCCTTAAAGCCTCCACTTCTTAGAGTGACATTCAAAGCCCTTTCTTCTTCAGCCTGTGCCTCTTCTCCCCTCTTCTCCCCACTATCTCCACTCTCTGACTCAGTGCTCCCACTTCTTAGAATGGCATGCTCTTTCACAAGCCCAGCCTGCTCACGTGTTGTGCCTTTGGTCTGAAATGCCCTTTCCCCACTTCTCCCTCTTTGCTGAACTTCAGGAAGCTTTCCCTGTCTACTAGCACACTGGCACACCTTGAGAAATTTGTCTCACCCTCCTCTCATTCAATTTTTGCACATTTCATATTTCCTTGTGATTTAATTATGTGTCCTTCTTGCCTACCAGACCGTGAACTTCTCCAGGGCAAGATCATATATATGATTCATCTCTGTGCACTCAGCTCCAAGCAAAAGATCTAACATGCAGTAGGGGCTAAAAAATATGTGTTGGATTCCATAGCTATGGAGTAGGATGCCCTGCCAGGGATTAAAGTTGTGTGGTTGCTGTTACTTTTTCTTGTCTAGCAAGAGATTCCAGAATGCAATTGTTCACCGTACAAGGAGTAAATTACCTTGAAGCCATTGAAAGGGGGCTAGGGTTGGGTGTGGAGGAATTCTTTTTAGAGGAAATTGGGATTGCTCCTGGGAGGAGAGTGGGTTGATAGCTTTTTAGCCCAGGAAGTGCTTAAGGTCTAAAATAAGAAACTCCTAGGGTACTGGGGAGTCATGAGAAGAAGGGAAAGTGGCTGATGTTCTGGCTTTGAAGGGAGACCAACCCTTAAGCCCACACTGACAGGGTTAGGTGCTCAGGAAGGATTAGGATTAATGAGCAGAGGAAGGATTGCAAAGCACTTCATAGCTGAGCCTGTGCAGAAGCAGAAATGGAACATTCTAGCCCAGCATGCAACTCTGGGATAGAACCCACCTGAGCCACCTCATATTTGCTCATCAGAACCCCCTTTGTAGTGACAGCACTAGATACCAAATTATTCATTTCCCCAGCAGCTCTCAGGGGCTGGAACCCTCATTCTTTGGGAATGGACCAAGACATGCTGTGTGTCCGGACAGTAAGGAGATTGCTTAGTCATCCTGTTACAGATCAATGAGTATATAATTAAACAGCATGTGCGAGGACACATTTGGGGAGAAATTTGGGTAGTGTGAGTTGACTTAAGTCTCCTTATACTGAAACAGAGCAGAAAGGCAGGCATGGTGGCTTTAAAACATGCCCCTAAAATTCCTGGACACTGTTCCCATCATGAAGTGGGATGGAAGTGCCTTCTCCCTTGAATCTAGGCTGTGTTATTGCTTTACCAAAAGTTGTGATGCTGCAGAAATTCCCAGGCCCAGGCCTTAAAACTGGCAGCTTCCACTTCGTGTCTCTTGGGACGCTCACTCTTGGAACCCAACTACCATGTGCTGCAAGGAAGCCCAAGCCACATGGAGAGGCCACAGGTAGGTATTCCAGCCAACATTCCCAACTCAGGTCCAAGACAACAGCCAGGATCATCTGCTGGTCATGTGAGTGGGAAGCCTTTAAATGCCTCCAGCACTAGCCTGCATCTTATTGCAACCATGTGAGAGACACCGAGTGAGAGCCACTCAGTCGAGTCCAGTCAATTGCCAGAACCGTTTAGGGAGAATAAGAAAATGATCTTTGATATTTTATGCCTCTGTCTGTCAGGGTTATACAGCAATACTTAACTGGAACAAACAGTTAGTCACCACTGAACAGTCCTGAAAGAGTGCTTGGAAGAGGAAGGAACTAGGGAGAAGCCAGAACAAAGGGAAGTAGAAACCTTGAATTACATACACATGTCAGAATCCAGATGGCACTGGAGCACATACACACATAGTCATTGTCACAGAGCCCCAGCATTTCAGATCTAGAAGGATCTTGACAAGATACTGGCCTTCAAATTCTTTGCACAGAATAGGAGGCCCAGTGAAGGGAAGAGACTTATCCAAGTTCACACCTTAAGAACCGGGCAGAGAATAAACCAAGTTTCTCGTATCAGCTAACTTTCACTACATGACTTTCCTACTTTCAGGTCTGGGTTCAAGCCTACTCTGCCATTTGACAAGAAATAAACATAACAGCATGTACTGAGAGTGTGCTAAGCTCTTTAACACGCATTATCTCATTAAACTCTTTCAATAGCCTTATGGGGTGGAGTCTGCCATTACCATTTCTATTTTACCAATGAAAAAACTGAGGTTTGGACAGGTGAAATAGCCTGTTCAAGGTCACCCAGCTTAAAAAGGGGGTAGAATCAGGACTTGAACACTGACCATCCAATTCTAAATCTCATGCTCTTAACCACTACAATTACAAGCAATATTCTCACAGTACTAAAGGATATTAGTGATAACATTACATTTATTGAGTACTTACTATGAGCCAGACACTCTTCTAAACATTTTACATGTATTACTCCTCACAACCACCTTAAGCACGTTAGCTATACAAATGCATCTAGTTTCCCAATCAATTTATGAGGTATGTACCATTATTATGTCCATTTTGCATATATACCCAAGATCACATGCTAGTAACTAGCAGAGTCAAGATTTGAGTTGAGGGAATCTGGCTTTAGAGACTCTGAACTAGCACATTATAAAGCTTCCAAATAAACACTCTGAGGAAGACAATCCATTTTTAAAAAAGAGTTACTTAACCCCTGCTTTCCCCCATCTTTAGTATAAATTGGGATTTTTCACAGTACAGGTGGAAATGGACCGATGATACTGCTCTCTGAAATTGCCATTCTTGTAAGTCAAATGTCATCAATTTCATATGGTTCAACATAATAGAAACCACAAGAGTGAGTAAAATCCCACAGGTAGAAGGCATAGAGCACAAGAAGAGTAGAATGCTCGAGATACAAGAATCCTCGGGAAAGATGCCGTATTCTGACTAACCTGCACTGTGTCCTCAGTAAGTCCCTCTTCCTTTCTAGGCCTTATTGATATCATCTTTAGTTTCTTCCAATTAAATATTCAGATCACAGCATTGCTGGTTCCAATATTTTCTGATTTGTGTTCTGGATTTTGCCTTTTGTCAAAGCTGGCCACAATTTTCCCATCCTCTTTAAAATTTCCCATTCTAGGTATACTGCCTGGAATCCTTAAAAATTCCTGCAAGCTAACATCCTCTGGGGAAGAGGTCATGCAGATGAGGAACAAGCCATTGAAAGTTCTTGAAGAAAGAGAGGGGTGAGGTGAAGATGACAGATGTCTATTAAGCATCTCTTTATTCTAGGCCTGATGCTATGGGACCTGCCTGTTGTCTAGATATGGCAGCATTTAGAGTCTCCAACTCACAAATGAGCAAGTTTGGGGCCAGAATAGATACTGTCATCCAGATAAAATGCCATAGAGCTAGGAATCTACATTAGACACTAATGCCAAATCCTAAACTATGTCCCCTGAACTCCCTCAACCCCACCTCTAGGTTTCAGCCTGAGTCAGATCCCTCCATTCACAAGACTGCACAGTTAAAAAATGCAAACTGGCAAGGATCCATTCGTTGTAAGAGATATTGTGCAGTTCAATCTATGGCTCTATTATATCACAGAAACGACACCTAATTTCCCCTGTCAGGATAAACTTCACTTTTCAAGCCATTCTCCTCTGAATGACGAGAGTCAAACAGAATAACTTGTTAATCTGGGTGACAGGAAGAAGATATTTAAAGGCAGTCAAACCCCCTTCTTGCCACACTTACCTCTACTAATGAAAAAATATTAGAGAAGTAAGTACACAACCCACTGAGATGCTCCTGCACAAGGCTCCGTCTGCTGTTTCCTAAGAGGTACAGAATCAAGATGATAAGGTTATATGATCCTCAGGCAAGGAGCTATTTTTCTTTTCAGCTAGCCCCGTATTTCAGCTCCCATCCATCTCATGTAGAGGATGGAGTGCTAGGTTTTAATGCATTAAAAATAACAGGGAACAATTTTGAGAATTACTATATGCCAGACACAGTGCTCAATGTTTTATACATAGAACGGCATTTAATTTTTGCCCAGCCATATTATGAATTAGCTACTCTTATCAGTCCCATTATATAGAGGATAAGATTGAGGCCCCAGGGAGGTTGGGTTCTTTTCCTATGACACATAGCTTGTATTTCGCAGAGCAAAATTCAAACCCATGTTTCTCGAATTCCAAAGCCTGAATGCTTAACCACTATGGGCAAATGTAATTCTCATAATAAACCAATACATTAGATTGCACCGTCTGTGCAATCCTTGAAAAAATTTAAACTTCAAAATCTTTGAGGGTCAGATGATCAGGTGATTTTCTCAATGTCACAATGCAAGAAAATTTTGGAGTTAGGATTCAAGCGCAGGTCTGATTCCAAAGACTGAATCCTTTTCTCTGCCCTAGTCTTTTTTCCTAAATATGAAGACAGGTAGAAATTAAGGGACATGGCACATCCTCAGAAAGAGACAGGGTGACTGGTTAGCCTTGTTTTCACTAGTCTCAAATCCCTATTAGTCCAAGTACAACAGAGACGTGCTCAATGGGACATTAAGTGACACTGATTCACATATATATATCTTATAAATTTATTTGACCTCAGGGAGAAACTGGAAGGTTTTTCCCTGAGATCATATAAATTTGGGAAAAACTAGATTAAACTAAACTTAATAAATTGCTTTACTACGGGACTTCTCAGATCCTTTAATGTGCTAATGTGCACCCAGAAGCCCTAGGATACAGCATTTCTCAAACATACTTGTCCTTGGAAGATTTTTTTTTTTCACATGCCATATGGGGGTGTAGTCCTGTGCAGAGTCCCCACCGGGATCTGCTAATCTAGACTGAAGCCTGGACAGAAAGTCTTCGAGCAGCCAAGAGCTTCCCAGGAAGGAAAACTTATCCCAACTCTGTCTGTAACTGTATAAAATTGGTCAAGCCAGCCTCCGTCTCTGGGTCTAAGGCCCTGACCTACTGGCAACACCGAAAAAAAGGTGCAGCTCCCACTGACGTTGCCCCAACTCCTCCTATAGCTTCTCTAAGCTCTGGCTTCCAGATCATGCCCTGGGCTGCCCTGATTACCTGAGCCCGCCATAACTCTGGCCTCTCTGGCCACAGATTCAGCCACATCCCATTTGACTCCTAGGTGTCAACGGGATGTCTTTGTGCCTCTTCTTCCAGCCTCACATCTTGCCACCACTCTCTTCATACTCTATGCTCCAGACATACTTTTCTCACCTCTTAGCTTTTCACATTATTTCCTCTCCTTGTTACACTCTTCTCCCATCCAATAATTTTCCTCACTACTAATCCATAAATTCTCAGCATAGAGACCACCTTTTCCAGACAGCATTCCCTGACCTGCTGTGATGGTTAGTTTTGTATGTCAACTTGGCTAGACTGTAGCACCCTGTAATTTAATCAAATACTAATCTACCTTAGTGTGAAAGTATTTTGTAGATGTGAGTAATATCTAAATCAGTTGACTTTAAGTAAAGAAGATTACCATAGATAAAGTGGATGGGCTAAATCCAATCATTTGAAAGGCCTTAGAGCAAAAACTGAGGTTTCTTAAAGAACAAGTAGTTCTGCCTCAAGACTGCAGCATCAGCTCCTGCCTGAATTTCCATCCTGCTGGCCTACCCTACAAACTTC
Source organism: Cabassous unicinctus (assembly GCA_029593785.1). NCBI lineage: Eukaryota > Metazoa > Chordata > Mammalia > Cingulata > Chlamyphoridae > Cabassous > Cabassous unicinctus. The sequence goes on along the minus strand of JAQZBX010000077.1, from coordinate 128,415 downwards.
AGCCTAGCTAGTTCCTATAATCCCATGAACCAATTCCTTAAAATAAATCATATATAATTTTATATATGCAATATTTATGTATGCATATGTATATATATGTATGTATACATATAATACACACATATCCTATTGGTTCTGCTACTTTTCTGGAGAACCTTTTCTGATACAGCCCCTAAAGCGGAGTTAAATCCATTCCTTTATATGCCATATTCCCCAAACTCCTTCCATCATAAAACTTATTTTACTATATATTTTACTGTATATTTTGTTACAGTCATCATGAGGTTAGGGGCCCTGTCTAATTTGTTTACTATTTAATCCCTAGTGCCTGACGTAGGGTAAGAATTCAGTAATTGATCAATGAATTAATCAATTGGTAAATTATAAATTAGTTAATGTCAAGAATTCTAATCCTGAAGTATCTTTGCCCCCTTGTCCTCTGTAGCAGTATGATATTATTTATGAATTCCTAAAATAGATATTGGATTATGTTTGTGACCTGGTTTTTTCCTCTGGGCATATTAGATTGTATTGGATTCAGAGGTTTCACTTTTGCTTATTAAATTATGATTAAGGCTTTGATTGGGCCACATCAGTAGGATGTTGACAAGTCTAATGACAATAAAATGACAAGGCAGAGGATTTAGTTGGAGTTGTGAGCTGGAGCCCTGGGAAGTAAATACACACAGAAGCAGATACTCGAGGAAAGAGAGAAGGCTCCATTAGACACAGCAGAGGCCCCAATAAGAGAGATGAGCCATTCACTTGAGAGTTTACAGCTGGCCATGTGGAGAGAAGAGAGCAGGTGAGCCCTGAGAGAAAAGAGCTCCTGGAGAGAGACGAGACTTACCACAGCCTAGGGCTGAGATTGGAAGAAGCTGAGACCACGAAGCCTTAAGAGGAAGAAGAAGGCTAAACCTTCACAGACATTGCCCGCCATCTTGCTTAACATGTGGCAAATGACTTTGGGTGAGAAAGTACTTATCATGGTAACTTGAGATGGACTCTTTAGGGCATGGTAACTGTAAGCTTCTACCCCAAATAAATAGCCTTTATAAAACCCAACAGATTTATGGTACTTTGCATCAGCACCCCCTTTGGCTAAGACATCCCCTGTTGTCCTTATATGGCAGATTTTTCCTCTGCCCTAGGCCTTTACCTCTACCATACTCCTACCAGAAATTAGCTTCACTACTGAGTAAACCCAGGAGATCTGAGCTAAAGCTATTAATTTAAAAACCTTCAACATCTTCCAATAAAATATGGAGGGTTTTTCAAACTTTTCCTTCAAAGTACCCCAAATATCAAAAGAGAAAAGTACAAACTTCTCATATTCCCAAGCCCAACTCAGAGTAAGATTCCCTTGGAATGGTGCTACAGATTCTATGATTTAAGAAACTCCCATGTTACTTTTAGAAACTCCCATGTTACTATTAAGGTCAAGAATCTCTGATCTATTTAGCCTGTGGCTTTGGGTAAATCCTGGCACTCCACAGTATATCCCCCCACAGTGTATCCCACCTTAGTTTAAGAGTAAACACCTATAGGATTTTGGAATAAGATGGTGGAATAAAACACTCCAGGGTACCATTTCCCCCAACAGAATCTTTGAACAACTAGCAAAAACTGGCAGAGCCATTTTCCTCAAAACTCCAGAAAACAGTTGAAGTGTTGTAGCAACTGGGTGACTACCAAATCAAGAAAATAGAGCTTTAAAAAATGGTAGGATAAATTCATGGCACACTTGTTGGTCCCTTCCCCATCCCTTCCATGGAGCAGTGTGTACCCAGCCTGTGGATCCAGCCTGAGTTCAGGTCCTTGGCCCTGTTTCAGGTGAGCAGAGTAACATCTATGTGCATACTGCTGTGCTTGTATGTCAGTTCAAACCTATACAGTGGCAGCCTGAAAGACTGAACCATGAAACTCATTTCTGCCTTGCCATCCCAGAACTTGCCTGCAGGCAGAAGCAGCTTGCAGACAGTTAAAGCAGGATAAAAAACAAATTAAGTCAAAGTGTCCTGGGCCAAAGGATTACCTGCATTATGTGATATAACAGAGCACTAGGATGGGAAGAAGTCTAGTTCATAAAGAGTAGAGGGGCACTGGAAATTCTGTATATGGGGGAATTCCTAAAGCCACAGGCTTAAGCCTAGGACAAGATATGGGCTCAGAAAAGACAGAGAACCCTGCACTTCACATTTATCTCAGGCTGATTTTCTTATAGGAGGACTAAACTCTAAATGAAAACATGAGCCAATGAAGAGGGAATTTCCAAACACTGTGAAAAATTATTTTGCATTGCTTTGTTTTGTTAGCTCCTGGCACTCAAGGAAATCTTTGTTATATTATTAGCCGGATACAAACTTAAGGAACTTACCACGCAGGGACTAAATCCCAAGGTTAACACTTTAAAAATATTAAAATGTACAGAGTGAAACAGAAGATTACAAGACAAAGAAAAAGGATGTGATGACCATTCAAAGGAAAAGACAAAAAATTTTTTAAAAAAGATAATGTGCTCAAGAAAATAAAGGAAAAGTCAGAGAAAGAACTAAAGGATGTCAGGAAAACAATAAATGAACATTATAAGAATCTCAATACAGGAATAGATTTTTTTTTAAAAGGAACTAAATAGAAACACTCAAGTTGAAGACCACAATAATTGAAAAGAAAATTTCCCTAGAGGGTTTCAACAGCAGATAGGAGCTGTTAGAAGAAACAATCAGTGAACACAAGGAGAAGATAACTGAAATAACGTAGTCTGAGGAACAAAAAGAAAAAAGAATGAAAAAAGTGAATACAGCTTAAGAGATTTGTGGGACACCATCAAGCATAACAATGTATGCATTATGAAAGTCCCTGTAGGAGAAGAAAGAGAGAAAAGGGCAGAAGAAATAGAGAAATAATGTCAGAAAATGTCCCAAATTTAATGAAAGACATGAACAGACACATTCAAGAATCCTAATGAACCCCAAAGAGAATAATCTCAAAGAGAACCACATCCAGAAACACAGTAGTCCAACTTCCAAATGCCAAGAACAAGGAGAGAGTTCTGAAAGCTGCAAGAGAAAAGCAATGTGTTGAGTAAAAGTGAGTCCCAGTAAGATTAAATGCTGATTTCTCATCAGAAACCATGGAGGCAATAAGGCAGTGGAATGAAATATTTAAAGCCCTGAAAGGAAACAATTGCCAACCAAGAATTTTATATCCAATGAGACTGTCTTTTAAAAATGAGGGCATGATTAAGACATTCCCAAATAAACAAAAACTGAGTGAGTTAGTCACTCCTAGACCTGCCCTCAAACAATGCTATAGGGAGTTCTTCAGAACTAAAGGAAAAGACACTAGATAGTGGGTCAAAATGGCATAAAGAAATAAAGACCTCCAGTAAAGGTAACTATTTGCGTGATTATAAATGCCAGCACTATTATATAGTATTTTATTTTTTTGGAATGTAACACTACTTTTTACTTCTTATAGGTTCTAAAACACAAATGCATAGAAAGTAATGATAAGTATATGGTTTTTGACATAGAATGTATAAATGTATAATTTGTAAAAAATACAAAAAGGTGAGAGGATGTGTGATGGCTTGAAGTTCTTTTATGAATCTCAAAATGTAAAAGATTATGTTTTTGAATTAATCCATTCCTATGGGTGTGAAGCCCTTTTGATTGGACTACATCAGTGAAGCATGACTCAGGTTTAGTCTATGCCCTCTTGCTGAGTTTGAAATAAATGGAAACACAGAGACAGAAAAAGGAAAAAGGAGCTCTGCCATATTTGATCTGCTCATGTGAAAGAAAGGACTCCAGGTTTGCCCACAGCTGCAGTTAGGCAGAGCAGCCTCAAGAAACTGAGAGAGGAGGCCCAGAAAGAGACAAGCCCTATGCCTGGTTGCCCACAGCTGAGCTTGGGGAGATGGTAGATTCTGAAGGGGAAGGCAGAGACCTCAGCAGTGATTGGTGGTCATCTTCACCAAGTAGCCAGACACCAGAATTACCAGTAGATGACTTTGGTGAGACAGCATCACTGATAGTGCATGGATTTGGACATTTCACAGCCTCAGAACTGTAAGCTTTTACCCCAAATAAAATTCTCATTATAAAAGCCAACCCTTTTCTGGTACTTTGCATTGGCAGTGTTTGGCAAACTAAGACAGGATGGAAGGGTAGAAGAACAGTGAATGTGTATGCTATTGAAGTTAAGTTGGTATCAAATCAAATATGATTGTTACAGATTTAGGATGTCAAATTCATGGCCCATGGTAGCCACAAGGAAAATATATGAAACATTTATACAGACAGAAATGAGAAGGGACTCAAAAAGGTACAATACCAAAAAATTATATAAATATGAAAGTAGGCATTGAGGGACAAAAAAGGGTATAATACTTAGAAAAAAACAAACAGCAAAAATGACAGAAGAATGCCTTGCATTATCAGTAGTTACTTTAAATGTAAATGGACTTGGGAATCAGTATAGCTCAGTACTTGAGCACTTGCTTCCCACATACAAGATCCTGGGTTTAATTTCTGGCCCTGGTACCTCCAAAAAAAAAAATGTAAATGGACTATACTCTCCAGTAAAAAGGTAGAGACTGGAAGTGTGGATTAAAAAGCATGACCCAGGAGCAGATGTGGCACAAGCAGTTGAGCTCCTGCTCAAAATATACAAGGTTCTGGGTTCAATCCCTGGCTCTGGTACCTAAAAAACAAACAAACAAACAAACAAAAAACCCAAAAAACAAAAAAGCATGACCCTACTATATGCTGTTTACAGGTGACTAACCTTAAATTCAGAGACACAAGTAGACTGAAAATGAAAGGATGGCAAAACTATACCACAAAAATAGTAACCAAAAGAGAGCTTTGGTAGCTATACTGGTATCAGATAAAAATAGATTTATGTCAAAAACTGTTACAAGGGACAGAGAATGTCATTATATACTGATAAAGTAGTCAATTCAACAAGCATACATGACAATTATTAATATATATACACCTATTACAGAGCCCAAAAATATATGAAGCAAATATTGACAGATTTGAGGGAAGAAATAGTAGGAGATTTCAATACAGCATTTTGAAGAATGGATAGAAAATCTAGACAAAAGATTGATAAGGAAACAAAAGACTTGAACAATACTCTAAACCAACTAGACCTTACAGACATATATAGAACACTTCATCCAGCAGCAGCAGAATACACATTCTTCTCTAGTGCACATGGATCATTCTCTAGGATAGTCCATATATTAGGTCACAGCACAAGTGTCAATAAAATAGAAAATGTTGAAATCATACAATGTATATTCTCTGACAACAATGGCATAAAGCTAGAAATCAGTAACAAAGAGAAAACTGAAAAATTCAGAAATATATGGAAATTTAACATAGCATTCTTCAACAACCAGTATGTCAAAGAAGAAATCACAGGGGAAATTAAGAAATATCTTGAAGCAAATGAAAACAAAAACATAACAAATCAAAATGTATGGGACGCAGCAAAGGCAGTGCTGAGGAGGAAATTTATAGCTCTAAATACTTACATTAAAAAAGAAGAAAGATCTCAAATCAGACACCTAACCTCACAAGTGGAGGACCTAGAAAAAGAAGAGCAAACTAAATCCAAAGTGCCCATCTTATAGGATGTAAAGGACTTATACACACAAAGCTACCAACATTGTTAAATGAAATCAAAGACAATCTAAATAAATGTAAAGACAGTCTGTGTTCATGGATTGGAATACTAAATATTGTTAGGATGTCAGTTACACCCAAAGTAACTTACAGATTTAATGTAATCCCAACCAAAATTCCAACAGCCTTCTTTGCAGAAATGGAAAAGCCAATCATCAAGTTTATATGGAAGGCTAATGGGCCCCAAGTAGCCAAAGCAGTATTGAAAAAGAAGATTAAAGTTGGGAGACTCACACTTCACAATCTTAAAACTTATTACAAAGCCACAGTTATCAAAACAGCATGGTACTGGCACAAGGACAGACAAAAAGACCAATGGAATTGAATTGAGAGCTCAGAAATAAACCCTCACATATGGCCAACTGATTTTTGATAAGGGTGCCAAGTCCACTCAATGTGCAAAGAATAGTCTCCAACAAATGGGAGAACTCGATATCCATAAGCAAAAGAATGAAGGTGGATCCCTACCTCACACCATATACAAAAATTAACTCAAAATGGATCAAAGACCTAAATATAATAACTAGAATTATAAAATTTCTAGAAGAAAATGTAGGGAAACAGCTTCAGAACCTTGTATTTATACTTCACACCCAGAGCACAAACAACAAAAGAAAAAATAGATAAATTGGGACCTCATCAAAATTTAAAACTTTTTTTACATCAAAGACTTTATTATGAAAGTAAAAATGACAACCAACCAAATGGGAGAAAATATTTGGAAACTATGTATCTGATAAGGGTTTAATATCTAAATATATAAAGAAATCCTACAACTCAACAACAAAAAGGTATACAACCCAATTAAAAATGGACAAAAGATTTCAATAGACATTTCTCCATAGAAGATATACAAATGGCCAGTAAGCACATGAAAAATGCTGAATATCATTAGCCATTAGAGAAATACATATCAAAACACAATTTGATTCCATTTCACACCCTATAGAATGGCTACTTTAAAAAATGGAAAATTAGAAGTGTTGCATGGGATGTGGAGAGATAGTAACACTCATCCATTGTTGATGGGAATGTAAAATGGTGGAGCCACTGTGGAAAACATTTTGGTGGTTCTTCAGAAAGTTAAGTATAAAAATACCATATGACTCAACAAACCCATTTCTCATTATATACCCCAAAGAACTGAAAGCAGGGACTCAAAAAGATATTTGCACATCAATGTTCAATGTCAACATTATTCACAATTGCCAAAAGATTGATGCACACCAAGTGTGTATCAACAGATGAATTGATAAATAAAATGTGGTATACACATACAATGGAATATTATTTGGGAATATTAAAAATAATAAAATTCTGATACAGATGAACCTGAAGGCTATTAAGTTGAGTCTAGTAGTTAGATAGAAAAGGACAAATATTGTATGATCTCATTGGTAGGATATAATTAGATAAGAAAATCCATTCCTTGATCAAATCATATTCACTCTTTAAGACTCACTACAACCACAATCTTCTCTGGAAACCTTCCATGATTCCCCAACAGAATCAAATTCCCCCACTGTACTTTTGATACACCTATTAGTGAACTTGTATTTTATTGAATTACTCATTTGTATGCCCGTCCTCTTTACGGGGCTATGAGTTCTTTGTCTGATGTGTATTAGAAGCTCCTTGCACAAAGCCTGGCCCAAAGTAGTGATCCATAAATGTCTGTTGCTTAAATAAGTGAATGAATGAGTGGTAAAGTCTCATTAATAGAAAAGTGGGAGCTCTTTGGATGTCTAATCTACGTGATCCTAGTAGAAGAGCTGGGAGCTCTGGATGTCTAATCTATGTGATCCTAGTAGACCTACTCAGTCAGCAGGACAATAAATTGTGCTTACATTGTTCCAAACGCCATCTCCAGACTTGGCGTTTGTCCTGCCTGTCACTGAGCTGACAGCAATTGTGAAAGTATGAATAGCAGAACAATTATGAACAATAAGAAATATCACTTAAAATTTCAGGGAGAAGATGCAGCCATATCAGTAGCCTCATCCATCTAATAGTGAGTCATCTTCCCAAGGCATCTTGCTCTGTGACCTTGATTTGTAAGAGCTTCTTAGTCTTGTACAAATCCAAGTTCCTCAGAGGACAGTTCCTCCTCTTGGCCTGTCTCATATAAGGCGTTGCTCCTGGCCTGCTTATAGTCTTGGAAGGAGAAACCTGGATGAAGCTCATACACTTTCCCTAAGGGAAGCCTTTAGCCAAGGATCCCAGTCCCACCCAATAGACAAGACCTGTTTTCTAAGGCCTGATGTTCTTTGATAGATAGTAAATCCTTTCCCCTGTGGCCAGAACATCTGGAGATGAGAGGCAGGTGGGAAGATTTCAAGTAGAGAATTTGCCCAAGATTGCCAAATTTATATCAGTAAATGCTAGCTCAAGTTAATGGTGAACTCCTGAGTAAAGGACTACAAAATTTCCCTTCTCTAGTCACTAGTGACTTCATTTTTCTAGTATGTCCATTTTCCCTTAGGAAGCATCTGAGGGAGGTAGTTTCTTCTGTTGATGGGGCTTCTACTATTAGAACTATGGGTGGCAGCAGAGAGAGAAAAGGATAGAGGACAAGGAAGGACATGGTCTAATCTAGACCCATACTGAGCTTACCTTTACCTTTGAAAGGGAGCTTCAGAAATCTGGGTGAAGAAGTAATGAAAGGGAAGATTCCTGGCAGGTCCATTGTGGCCACATTTCCATCAGGATAAGTTAGACTCTGAGAAGCCCAGATCTCTTAACTCAGCTTAGAATGTTACAGATGTTAGAGGGGCAGCAGAGAATAGAGGTTAAGAGCATGGGCTTGCAACAGACTCCCTGGGTTACACTATCACTAAGCAAGCTGAGAGAAGTCACAAACTCTATGCTTCATATTCTGCACGTGTAAAATGGAATACATTGATACCTACCTCAATAAGGTGTGTTATGAGGATTATTTATAAAGTGCCTAAGATAATTCCATTTCCATATATCCATCCACAAGTACACCTATATTTGATAATTAAATGAATATTGCTTAACTCTGAACTTGAACATTCTCTAGATGGAAGCAATTGATGAACATCATTGTAATAAAGTTGCCAGACACACAAAAGAAATCTAGGCACATCTACGCTCACTCAGAATTATTCTTATACTTTTTAATGTTTTTCCATTGGAAAAAAATATGTCACTGGAGCCAACTGTCAGAGACATTAAGATCATCTTTGCCTTTAGGAAAATATGCCTTTCCTAGTCTCTGTGAACAGAATGCCCTTTTTGTCTTTGAATCAGTGGTAGTTCAAGGGTAAGGTAATTGCTATATATTCTACACTTACTATGTGCTGGGTGCTTTAATCAGAAGCAAGAGCAGAGGCATAAAAAAAGGAGGAAGAGAAGAAAGATAAGGAGGAGGAAGATGAAAAATTTGAAGAGAAGGAAGAGGTAAGAAGCTGCAACTAATATTGATCAAGTTTTTAATCTTTGTGGGTATTGCTAAATGCTTCATATGCATAATCTTATTTAACCCAGAAATAACTCTATAAGTTAATTACTAACATCATCCCCACTGACATTCTAAGAAACTAATGATGAGTCCACAGTAAGTGGCAAAATGGGAACATAAACCTGATTCTTGTACCATCTTTCTTTACATTCATCATCCTATATAGTAGCCAGAACAACTCTATGAAACTGGTCCTTTATTACCCCAACTTGCAGATAAGAAAGTGGTGCTCAGGTATATGAAGTCACCTCTGCAATGCCATCCAAACTGGTTGACACCAAAACTTGGACTCTTTCTATGACATCTTACTAAAAATCCTCTAAAATTTCTGCAAATCTCCCTTGAACATAGCGAATTCCCTCCTAAATATTAAAAAAAGTAAATAACTAAATGTATATTTACATATATACCTGTGGTGGTTTGGCGCTATGTACTCCAGGAAAACATTTTCTTAAACTTTATCCATTCCTGTGGGTGTGAACCCATTATAAGCAGGAACTTTGGATGAGGTTACTTCACTTAAGCTGTGGCCCACCTCAATCAGGATGGGTCTTAATCCTATTACTGGAATCCTTTATAAGCAGAATGAAATTCAGACAGGGAGAAAAAGCCAACAGAAACCAGAAGAGAAGAGAGAGGCCAAGAGTGGCCACCATGTGCATTACCATATGACAAAGAAGCCCAGGACCAAAGATCACCAGCAGCCAGTCCCAGAACCCCAGTCTCCAGGAAGAGAACATCACCTGATGATACCCTGATATGGACTTTTTCCTAGCCTCAAAACCATAAGCCAATAAATTCCATTATTTATGCCAACTTCACGGCATGATATTTGCTTGAGCAGCCAAGTGAACAATACCTATATTTCCTCCAGCTCAATTCAAAAGAGGAATCTGTACATTTGAGAAACAACAACCAGAGAAGTACTGTGGAGCTAGGGATTGAGCCTCACCAACATATGCCCCCACCCTTAACCCCAAGCAGCTACCATGTTTCCATTCCTTGGTGTTCCCTCTGTTTTTCAAAGGCAATCGATAATTTCTGGAATAGATTTAGCCTGGGGAAAGCTAAAGTTGAAGGATCCAAGTCTAAGGCTGTTTTGAGACTTTGGATAGATAAGACTTGCTCTCTATAAAAAAGGTTTGAGAAGAGGTTTTTAGATTCATAGAAGATCTTTGCTAGGCTTTCACACACAAACTTCATTTAGATGGTGGGACCAGAACCTGGCACTCAAGCGGCTGGGAAATGACCACAAGGTGACAAAGGAGCAAGAAGTTTTACCACTGAGAAAGGTGAAGAAGAGGATAGTGACAGGAGGGACTCTAGAATCCAGGGAAGGCTATTTGATGAGAGAGTAGGATCATCCATGTCAAAGGGTAGAAGAAAGAGCCAATGATGAGAGAGACTTTAGAGCTTACTTGGTGAAATCACATGCCATGGAACCACACATGCCTGAATTTAAATCCTAGCTCCACAATGTACTGGTTGAGTGACTTTGATAAAAGAGTTCTTTTGAGCTTCGATTTCCTTTAGCCACTCAAAAGCCAGTTTTGAATACTTATCGTGTGCATGGCACTGAAGAGAGAGGCTATTGTGACCCAGTGCAAACCCAATATCTGGTAGACTTGGAGTTTTCCCATAGCCCTATAGGTAAATGAAGTCAGTCTCTGTGTGTTCTAATTTCTATCTTCATAAGTCATATATCATACAATAAGAAGGACTTAGACATAGCAGAGTTCTTTCAGGGGCTAATAATCAGGATGGCTGGAGTAAGATTGAGTCTGAGGTAAGACTTAGACTCATGTGATGAAAAACTGTTGAAAGAACTGGAGATGTTTACCAGGAGAACAGAAAAATCCAGCCAAGACCTAAATGTCTTCAAATATCTGAAAAAATGTCATTAGAACCAGAGGGAGAACTAATGTTTATTGACCTCTTCTATGTGCCAAGCCTTGTTGCTAAGCACCTTATATGGATTATCTCAGTTAATGTGAAAAACAATCCTATAAGGTAGAAATTGTTCATCTCATCTTACTGATGAGAAGAGACATTTAGAAACAACCTGCCCAAAGACATGTAGAAATTTTTGGCAAAACTGATACTTGAAACCTCATCACTCTGACTCCAAAACATATGCTCAGTCTAATAAGTCAATAGGTAAGACTTGTTTGGTATAGTGCCAATGGATAGAACTAGAAATGAGGATGGGAAGTGTATAGGCAAATCTTTCAATTCAATATAAGAAAGGGTATTGCAGCAGTGAGGAAAACAGGCTTCCTTGGGTTTACTGAGCAAGCCGTTTTTGGGAGTATTCAAACACCGGCCCCAAACTCCTTTGTATGTGGTAGAATAGGGTTGGAAGAGATGCTTGTATAATCCCTTCCATTCCTGAGGTTACCTGCTCTTTCTTCCTTAGTGGCACTTCTTTTTTAAAAGATTTATTTTATTTAGCTATTTCTACCCCCCTGCCCCCCGTTGTTTTTGCGCTCACTTTCTGTTCTCTGTGTGTTCTTCTGTGTCTGCTTGTCTTCTCTTTAGGCAGCACTGGGAATGGATCCTGGGACCTTCCAGAGTGGGAGAGAGGTGCTCAATCTCTTGCGCCACCTCAGCTCCCTGGTCTGCTGTGTCTCTTATTGTCTCTCCTCTGTGTCTCTTTTTGTTGCGTCATCTTGCTGCACCAGCTCTCTGCGCGGGCCAGCATGCTGCACGGGCCAGCTCGCCAAGTGGGCCAGCTTGCCTTTCACCAGCAGGCCCTGGGAAACAAACCCTGGGCCTCCTATATAGTAGATGGGAGCCTAATCACTTGAGCCACATCTGTTTTCCCTTAGTGACACTTTTGTGATCATAAAATAAAATAATAAAATGGAGAGGGAAAGGAGACAAGAGCAAGGACAGGAAGGGAGGACAAGGAGGAGTAGGAGCTTTTCTTTCCTATGCGCCAGGCATATTAGATGCCCATGTCATTTAATAACCTCAAAAATCAGGCATTTGGTGAACCCCACTTCACTGTTGAGGAAACTGAGGCTCAGTGGCCCTTACTTTAGCCACATAGCTAGAAAGGAAATAACCAGGACTTAATGATAGATTTGACCAGCATCAAACTCACACTAGCAACTACGAGAGTAGAAAGCATAAGTTGTTCCAATAGATCATCTTGGTCTTCAGTTCTATCAATACTTGTTGTGGTAGCTTGCCAAAAAAGCAAGCATGAATCTGGTCGAGTCTCTAGACCTAATGATCAAGTTATAAGAAATAGAGATAGAGGAATATGTTATATGATACCATGGAGATACAATCCAAAAACTCTGGGATGTGGGAAACTCTACAGGAAAAATTATCCAGTTTTATCAATAAAATATCATGAATATTTTATTGAATAAAAAAGAGAGAGTGATAGAGATGGAGGGTGACCCTATAGATTATAAGAGATTTAAAAGCCTTATTAGCCAATTGCAATGTTTGGATTTTATTTAGATCCTAATTCAAACAAACAAACTGGTATTACAAAACATAAGACAATTTGTTAAGTGTGAACACTGGATATTTGAGGAATTGGAGGAATTATTAATTCAGGGAGTATGGTAATGATATTGAAGTTATTTTTGAGAATGCTTATTTTTTAGAAATAGGGGCTTTATAATTAACAGATAAAATAATATAATGTTTGAGATAGATTTCAAAATTACTCAGACATTGGGGAAGCTGATGGGAGTGTAGGTTAAGCAGGCTTGGCAATGAGTTGATCATTGTTGACACTAGAGGGTAGTAAGCACATGGGGGTTGATTATACTGGTCTCTCTACCTACATATATGTTGTAATTTTCTAAACTAAATTGGTTTTGGGGTGCGTAGCAGAAGAACCAGGGACTTAACAGTGCTTCCCCAAAATATGACAATTTAGAGATAAGGCTAAAAAAGACAAGAAACACATGGCCTGAGGAGAATCCACATTCCTCACGGGGCTCTTTCTTCCCCCAAGGCTTGACTTTACGGCTGGAACCCTTCTGCGGAGGGATGCTAGGAAAGACATGTCTCGGTTGACCAAAGAAGGCCCTGCAGAAAGTATTGGCTGTGTAATGGTACAAGCACATGCTGCTTTCAAGTGCATCTGCCTGGTGAATTGCGAGGCACATCTGGAATGACTTTTTCCCCTTCTCAGATTAGAGGGAAATAGAAAAAGAGAGTGTTGGATTGTTTGTGAATTCTCTCTGGGACCTTAGCATCACTGCTGACTGAAGTTGCCTAATGAACCAAGAAGAGCCCCCTGTGAACAGGGCTAAGCTCCAGCAGGGACAGGGCCTGCAGCTCGCTCTGTTCCTGGAAGCTCAGCACTGCCCTGGCTGGGGAAGTCTTTGCATGACTCCCTCAGATAAATGATGGTGGTGTGATGAATGAGTGGATATTAGACAGCTGGAAAAGGGATTCCAGCCCTGGCTCTGACATTTTCTAATCCTGTGGGACCTCAGGCGGTGGTACATGCCTTCTCTGAACCTCAGTTTCCTTCTCTAAAAAAATGAAGATAAAATTGCTATCTGCATAGGCCTATTGAGAGGATTATGGAGGCCAATTCATGTGAAAAAACCTTGTAAATATGCCAATGTACATTGGTTACTTTTCTTCATTCATTCATTCATTTGTTCTCATTAAAATATATTTATTAAATTTCTGCAATGTATAAGACATTGCAAGAGAAGCTGTTGTTGCAATGCTGAGCAAAAGTTGGTCCAGTCTCTGGCCCATGGAGTTTATGCCCTCATAGAAGACACAGACATTAATCAAATAATCACGCAAAAAATTAAAGTATAATTTTATTATACTTTTCATAACTTCTATGAAGGAAGGATGAAAAGACTTGTAAAAGTAAGTAAACAAACAGAGAGAACTGAACAAATGTAAGACACTCCACAATCTGATAGATGAGTAGCAGCAAACTCTGTGATAAAAGAGAGGGGACGGGTGAAAGGCATTCCAAAGAGGGGAATAGCATGTGCAACGGCTCTGTGACAGAACAAAGTATGGTGCTTTCCAGAAAAGGAAGATCATTGTGACTGTAACACAGAGCAAGGAGGGTAGGGGTATGAGATGAGTCTTGCAGTCCATGTAGTCCTTTGCAAGCCACGGTAAGGACCTTGGTCTTGACCCTAAGAGCAAATGGAAGCCAATAAAGGGATTTGATCAGGAAAGTGTTATGAGCAAGTTTTAGTTTTAAAAAATATCATTCTGGCTGCAGGGAAGAGAATGTGTTGGAGGGGGCAAAGGTCACTGTTAGCCAGTTAGGAGCCTATTGCAATAGCCCAGGCAAGAGTGACTTGGATAGGCTGGGTAAAACTGACTGCATTTTTTCTCAGGAAGGAAAATCTAAAGGATTTATTAATTAGTAGTATTGTGGGGGAAGGCAGTGTGGGAAGGAAGGAGAGGTATCAAGGATGTCTCCTTAGTTTCTGGATTACAAGATAGATGACACTGTCAGGAAGAAGGACAAGGTCATTCATGGCAGATGTACTGGAGTGCTCCACAAGGGATGAATGAGGAGAAGCCACTGTATTTCCATTGGATAGTGGGAGCTAAATCTAAGTTGAATGAGGAGGGGTGTGGAGAAGTATAGGAAAACTCTCTTCAATAATATTGACCATTAAGTAAAGAGATGAAGAGAAAGTAGCTGGAGGAGGTAACAGAATGCAGCGATAGTCTCTTGAGCACACGTTAGACTTCCATGTACTACACTCTAAGAAGTTGAAGGAGAGTAGTTACTAAGAGAGTGTAGCAAAATGAGAAAAAGCTTGACAGACAGTCCTGGGTTCAAATCCTGACCCTACTTGTTTCTGTTTTTGAGACCTTGGGACAAATGACTTAATGACTCTGTGCTTCAGTTTTCACATTTGGAAAAGAAGGATGATAATAGCGCCCACCATGGGGGGCCAATGATCTAAGTAAGGGAAGTGCTTTAGCTGAGCTCCTGGCACAATTTAAGTGCTCAGTGAATGGCAGTTACTATCAAAGGTACAAGGGAAATACATTTTGGCTTTATCTCTTTTACCACATTTAATAACTGAATTCAATGTCCAATTAAAAAATGCTCTAACACGTGAAAATGTTTGCCTTTGCTAAGATTGTATGTCTTGCGTGTCTCACTGAATCTGGTAGAGTTTTCTGGTCCCATGAAACAGCTACATTTTTCAGTTTTACAAGTAGACAAGCCAAGCATTAAGTTCCTCTTTTGTAATCTGACCATGAGTGTGTTGAGAAATATGTGGATTATTTCTCCCTCTTTTTCTTTGATCTTCCCCGACGCCTGATCCTGGCCAGTTTACCACCTTCTCAGAATAAACCAAGATGGAGAGGAAGTGGTCCACAAGAGCAAACAAAAGATTTAAGTTAGAGTATAAGAAGTACTTGACTTTCTTAATTCTTAAGCAAGGAATTCCCTGAAGGAATTTAAGAATGAGATAGGATGGATAAATCATGCTTCAGAGTAGCAATTCTCAAGCACAGCAGATGTCAGATGTAACACCTGGGCAACCTGTGAAAATGAAGACGGCCGACCCTGCCCCTACTCCTCCCCCATGCAAAAATAATCACACAGAGTCTGAAGGTCTGAGAGGGAGGCCAGGAACCTGCATTTCTAACAAAATGTTTCCCCCTTCCCTACTCCAAGTGATTCTGACTCACTTGGAGACACCCTGAGATCCAGATCCTCACACCACATATTTGTTCCATAGCCCCCCCATGCTGATAGAAATTAAATTTCTAGAGGGTGGGGATATATGCCTGGTCCATAACTTGTTAAAGTTATTTAAATTGGATCCCCACTCTCCCTATCCATCTCATATATGGACTTCATCAGTAGACTCCAACTGAACAGGCCCCCTTATTTTAGTGGTTCTACAAAATTTGGATCTAGAACACTTCAAAATTTGGTGATGACATCGATCTGCTTCCCAGAATAAAAATTCAAAGGATGCATAATTCTGCATAAACTTTCTCCATATGGATATCCAAAGGTCTTCTAAAATCAGTGATTCATGGACCCCCAATTAATAACCCTTGCCATAAAACCAGCCCTGGTTCCTGCAATTTACCCTTTGACTGCTGCTATAGTTGTTGATCTAAAACTCACATCTAGTTGATTCAAAGCCTTGAAAAGCTCCCTATTGCTTAGACAGTACCCAAATCCCTCAACACAGCACTAAGTGTTATCTACAACGCAGCCTTCTACATAGCACTTTTCCAGTTTTATCTCACAAATCTTAATTTACATTACATGAGCAATGTAACATATTAAGTATATAAGCTTTAGAATCAGATATCCTGGATTTGAATTTTGACCCTACACATCACTAGCTGCATGATCTTATGTAAATTATTTAAACTCTCTAAAGCCTCAGTTTTGTTTTGTTTACTTGTGAAATGGGTATAATGATGCATACTTCAAAGGTGTTGTAAGGGGGTAGAGTGAGAGAACATATATTAATACACAGAAAGCACTATTGCAAGTGCCCAGGACATATTTGGCACTCAATAATTGTTGGGTTTTATTATTATATCTTACATGTTTGACATATATGTAGTATTTGACTTTGTAACTTTCTTTCTATTTCTTTTCCTACATCCCTTAGGGTTTGGCAAACAAACTTTTTCTCTGAATGGTTAGACAGTAAATATGTTTGTCTGTGTGAGCCATATTGTGTACTCAACTCTTATTTGTAGCAAGAAAGCAGCCATAGACAATATGTAAACAAATGGGTGTGTTTCAATAGACTTTACTTAAAAAAATAGGTGGCAGGCTGGATTTGGCCGTGGGCCATAGTTTGTCAACTCTGGTCTAGATTAGAGTTTTACAGATCTGGGTTCAAGTTTCTCTGAGCCTCAGTCTCCGCACCTGTTAAATAAGGATAATAATAGTACTTTCCTCATAAAATGTTAAGACGGTTAAATGAGATAAAGCATGTATTGCCCTTAGCACAGTTTTTGACTCATAGTGTACACCTATTAGATATTATCCTCGTCATCAACAGACTTGCCTCAAGCTGTTCCATTATCTGCCCATACTCACTTTTCCTGCCCTAAGAATCTTTTCCACATTCTTCCTCTCTGAGAATTTCTTTCTTTTTCTCTCCTAACACTTTTGGAATGCCTATTGTTTTATTTGAAATAAATCATGCATAATTGTAGCATATGAAAGTGATTATAGCTTCTTATGTGGCTTCTGCCTCAACCACTAGACTGCAAGGTCCTTGAAGGCACAGCCTTTGTCTTATTTCTCTGCACCGCACTTCCTAGAACAGTGTTTGGCGTGCATTCATCACCGACGCAATGTGACGACAGTGATGTGGCAGAGTGACGGTGGTGCGGCAGGGATAATGGTGGTGGTGATGGTGGTGGAGGTAGCAGTGGGGGTGATGGCTGTGCTGTAATAACGGTGAAGGGGTCCGGGCCTTGGCTATTCATTTCCTTTCTTTTTTTAATCATTGGAATTCTCTTCATAGTTTGAGCCAAGAAGTACAAATAGAACAGACATATTTCTGGCAGAGGGAGATCTGCTGAAGTTCGGACAACTACAATAAGATCAAAATTATACACAGCAGTTCCTAGAGCAGCAGGAAAAAAAAAAAAGAAAACAAACTCACAAGATTGGAAGTCAAGAGACCTGAGGACTAGAAAAGAATCATCCAGATCCATAGAGTATTTTACACTTTTCAAAACATGATTGCTAACGGTCTCAATTTTTCTACATAGGAGCCTTTAACAGTTTGAAGTTCCTTTATGAATCCTAAAAAGAAAAAGGTTATGTTTCTGAACTAATCCAATCCTGTGGGTATGGGGCCCTTTCGATTGGACTACATCCGTGAGGCGTGACACAGGCTGGGTCTCCGCCCTCTTGCTGGTATATAAATGGAGACACAGAGGAAGAGACACACAGGAAATGGGAGCTCTGTGAGAGAGAGGACCTCCAGGTTCACCTACAGCTGCAGAAAGGCAGAGAATCCCCGAGAGGCTGAGACAAGGCCTGGAGTCTGGAATCAGCAAAGCACAAAGGCACGGAAAGAGGCCCTTGAAGGGCTGGGCCCAAAGAGCAGCTCAAGGCTGAGGAGTTGAGCCCTGCCATAGGCCTGATCACCACGTGGCAGGATGCCAGGATCACAGTAGCTGACTTTGGTGAGAAAGCATCTCCGATGGTGCCTTGATTGGGACATTACAGTTTCAGAACTGTCAACTTTTACCCCGCAAATAAATCCCCTTTATAAAGGTCAACATATTTCTGGTCTTTGCATCAGCAGCCCTGTGGCAAACTGAGACAGAGCCCTTTGGGGAAAGTTACCCCTATCCATCTAACAGACAAGGAAACTGAGTCTCAGAGAGATGAAAGATATTTCTGAGGTTCACACTGACTATGTCAAATTCAGACTTGACTGTGTGACCTAGGGCAAGTGAGTCCTCATCTCTAGGCATCAGTTTTATTCTCTGTAAAATAAACAGGGTATAATTTTAATATCCCTCACTGCTCATAAATAAATGCTATGTCATTGGGATGGGTTACAAGATATGTCTTTCTTACTAAATGTTAAGTAGTAAAACTGATATTGTCTCTGGATAGAATATAAATTAAAGGTCACAGTTTGCCTCTCCCAAACTCAAAATATTTCCCTTCTATCCAGAGTAGCCAGAGCTTCTCATCATACAGATAAAGAAACAGAAAGCTAAATGGTAGAAATACCATGGCCAATGCCACATGGCAATCAAAAATAGAGCCTAGTTCAGCTTCCAAGTGTTCCAATTCTCTAGTTCACCAGGGAGAACTCCAAACTTCAAATGGATAGGGATAGACATGACAATGCCTACTCTACAATTGAGTAAAAGTCAAGTTACACAGGCGGTAAATGGCAGAGACAGGTTCCAACCAGCACTGTCTTCTTTTTCACCATGACATATTCTGTCCTCTGCACATGGAACCACTTCTTCTACACCCACAGGATAAATTAATAACCATTCAAAGTCTCATACACTAAGCATCAGTTGTGCTGAACCAAGCTCTGCTTTGGGGTGTGTAAGGACCATTTAACAAGTTGAGGGAAGAGATTTACACATTAATTTTTTATTATAAAGACTTTTTCCTGCTTTGCTTGTTCAAAACTACAGCACAAAGTGTAATTAAGGGCTTCTTTCCAGCTGAGGCAGAAGGCTAAATCCTTTCCCATGTGTTCACTGGGACAGACCCAAGGAGACCCCAACAACCCAAGGAGCTAGCAAAGTGTCCAGCAGTCCCCAAGACCATCCAGAGCACAGCCTGTCCCTGGTCCAGAATCTGAGACCAAAACTTCTCCACAGACTTTGGGCAAGCCACAGCCCCTCTCTGAGACTCAGTGACCCTGACATAAAATGGGACTGAAGACTTGACTCACTTCCTCAAATAACTGAGAGACAAAGGTTCTCACACAGAAGAATGGTTCTATTCTGCACTGGAAGATCTGTTAGAGAAGGAAATGCTGTCACTCCCATGTAATTCCATCTGCAGTATCCCTGGCCCACAGAGCGTGAGTTTCGGCAATGTTTATAAAGTGACGAAATGCCCCTAAAGTCCCCCCATTTGTGGTCTGCCCTTTTGGGTAAACCACTAACCCCTCCCACATAAAATATGGATCCTGCTCTAAAACATCATGTCTGTGTAGTGCTTTGGGCATCAGCAAAATTACGAAGTACTACTTGAAGAGGAAGGACCATAGAAAGCATAGACAAAGGGAGCGGCACTTGTAGAAAATCATTATGTTGATCATCATAGATACATTTGTTCATCACATGCTGTGTGCCAGGCAGCATGTATTTATTATCTCTTTGATCCCCATAAAGTAGGGATCATGAGACCACATTTTTTTTGGTATGTGGAAACTGAGGCTTGGAGAGGTCATTCATCATCCCCAATGAATAGGGAATTGAGGCAAGATTCCAACCTAAGCTGGTGAGAGCATGGAGCCTGCCTGCACTGTCTGCCTCCACTTAGACGATATTTCTGGAAGGAAATTCAGAGAGAAACTCAAAGAGCCACTCACTCAGCCTGTTTTACAGGTGGGCAAAGAGAGGCCCAGAAAGGGAAATTGACTTGCCCAAGGCCTTACTATGAGCCAGCGTAAGAGCCCAGCTCCTATACCCCAGGGCAGGACCCTTTGTGTTCTATCCACATGGCCTCAGCCACAGGCTATAGAGAAAGCAGAGATATGGAGAAGCCATGGGAGAGGACTGCGATGGGGGTTTGAGGCAGAGGTGAAAAAACAAATGATGGAGAAAGTGAGAGTGACTACTTTCCCCTCACATAAGCCTCCCTGGGTGGTCATATTCCTTCCTCTGGGATCATTTCCAGACATCTACCATAGCCTGACTCCTTTGAAAATGCCTAACACCCTGCAGGCCTTGGGCTGCAAAGGAACAATAAACATGGCTGCCACTGGGGTTTGGGGAGAGGGGCAGGAAACTGGAGGAAGCCAGCTGTAGCCCACTGGCTCTAAAATTTCCTTGCAAGAATCCCTACAAAGGAAGGAGCTTGGAGCTGAGAAGACAGCACACATGCCTGTCTGTCTGCCCTAACTCCTCTATGGCTCCCAGTTTCTCTGGGGCCAAACTCCTCACCACAACTTCCACAGCTCTGCCTGCTCTTGCCCTGCCTGCATCTTCACAGTGTTGCCAATGGAGTTCCCCATCCATCTCTGCTCCAGCCACACTGGTTTTCATTCAGTTCTCCAAATGGGCCATGTTTGCTCATTCTTCAGGCCTTTGTAGGAGCTGGACTTTCAACCTAGGATGCTGTCATGCATCCCCTAAACCCAGTCTTCCACATTCATTTTATGCACCTATCCCCTAAGGACTCAGTTTAAATATGACTTCCTTTGCTGAACACACAAGGCCCCCTGTTACACAGTTCCAACCCACTGCCCTGGAATTCACTGCAGCACTTTGCACAGTCTGCATTTACTTATGTATATGATCATTTCACCAATATCTATCTTCTCTACAAGTCTGTAAACTCCACGAAGATAAAGACCTTGTCTATTTATCATAACATTAACTTCCTAATGCATAACACAGTACTTGGCATATAGTAGGTGTACAAAAATACTTACTAAATTAATGAATGGCTAGTGCAGCACTCCAGAATAGTGATACTACTGACCACTTTCACACTCTGGGGTTTCTCTGATAACATACCACAAATCTGCCTCAGAAGGACCCCACTGGACTTCCAAAGAACTAAAGATTTCAATGACGCTGAGGGAAGCTTATATAGATTCCAGACCTGGGGAAATCTGGTTCCTAAACAAAGAGGAAGGAACCATGCTCCCTGCTTCCGCACATGTGCTGAGAACACACTGCAGAAGTCCTGAGACTTCACTAGCTTTTTGTCACATTAGAGATGAGGACAATGGGGCCCAGAGAGGCAGCTGTTAGGGCAAGCTGGGAAATGGGGTTATCCATATCCTCCCTCACCATGTCCTGGCAAGTCCACCCTTATTTATCTATCCAATGTGCCACTTGCTCCTCCTCACCAGCACAACACTGGTCAGACCACCCTGGCTTTTCACTGGAATCACCTCCAAACTGATCGCCCTCCTTCTTCTCTTATTTCCACAGTCTGTTTTCACCTGGCAGCCAGAAGTGTGGAGATATATATGTATGTGTTTATTAATGTTCTCTTGGTTTGGGGACTTCTGGGGCACAGAATTAGTTTATTCACAGTGCTTGGTTCATGACTCAAGCTCACTGTTGAGCCATGCATGCTTAGGCTTCCTTCCTTCCTTCCTTCATTCATTCATTCATTTATCTAATTAGTTAGTGAGTTTTAATAGTTTGACAAATGTTCACAAATATACCACCCAAAACACTAGCTAGGAACTTGACTACCTACATGTAACATAGACTCTCTCGTGACATCACCCTGACTTCTACCCAAGATTGTCATCCTCTTGAATCTTATGTTCATCATTTCCTTGTTTTACTTTATTATTATTATTATTTTTTAAAAGATACTTAGATTACATAAATGTTACACAAAAAATATAGGGATTCCCATATGTCCCACTCCCCACACCCCCACACCCTCCCTCATAAACATCCTTCATTATTGTGGCACATTCATTGCAATTGATAAACGCATCCTGGGGCTTTGCCATTCAGCATGGACCATAGTTCACATTGTAGTCTACACTCTCCCCCCCACAGTTCTGCATGTTGTGTGATGATATAAAATGGCCTATATCTGTCGTTGCAACGTCACTCAGGACAATTCCCAAGTCCTGAAAAAGCCCCCGTATTACAATTGTTTTTCCCTCCCCCTGCCCCCCGAGCCTCCAGGGGCCACTGGCTCCACATCTTTACTTTTAATATAGTTTTATTACATCTGAATTTATTCCTTAAAGGTATTGTATTTGTGTATTTGTGTGTGTATATGTGTGTAGATAGATAGGCAACCAGATAGATATAGATGTTTTAACTTTAAAAGGGGGCAAGGGTATTATGCTTATATATAATCTTTGGAGCTTATTTGCTTCACTTAATATTATGTTCATTCATATTGGCCAGTGTCACTATAATTCATTCCTTTTGACTGCTATAGAGTATTCCATTTGGTGCATATTCCACATTTCACTTAATTACTCTCCCATTGTTGTTAATTTGGGCTATTTCCAGAGGGATCCTTCTGCACACAAATCTAATCACATCAGCCTCCTGCTAATCATGTATCTTCAGTGCCTCATTACCCTCAGGATATGGTCTGAACCCCATGACCTGGCTTATCCTAAATGATCAGGCTCCTTCCAACCCCTCTGTCGTCATCTCCTGCTCGCCACCGGCAATCCTAGTCTTAGTCACGAAGAAATTCTTTCAGTTCCTGTACAGACCATGTTCTCATCTGCCTCAGGTCCTCTGCCTCACACATTCTCCACTTCCTTAGCCCTAGCCCTTCTTTGTTCTCTATGAAGCTCTACCTGACCACTCACCACTCTCCACCATTGTTTCAGTCCAATAAAATGTTATGGGAGAGGGGAGTGGATGTAGCTCAAGTGGTTGAGTGCCTGCTTCCCACATACGAGGTCCCAGGTTTGATCCCCAATACCTCCTAAAAACAAAACAAATGTTAAAACCAACTGTCATTGGGGAGTGGATGTAGCTCAGTGGTTGAGTGTCTGCTTCCCAAGCACAAGGTCTTGGGTTCAATCCCCAGTACCTCCTAAAAAGAAATGCTCTGGGAGAGGCACACAATCCATAGCATTTTATTGAACTCAGTTAGTGATCTACGAGATTGTTGTCTTTGGAGACCCAGGAAATTCCAGGAGCTCCAGGAGGGGGAAGAGTAGGGACCAAGTAAGACATGCTTTATCCATCTTCATTGTCTCTGCTGCAACTAGAGTGGCTTCACTATTCCTGGTTTATGAATTGAGGTCCATGAAGGATTGCACTTGGAAAAAGTGTTCCATGAGTGTGAGTTTGCAAACCAGTGAGCCCTGCATTCTGTGATTAAAAGTGAGAGGCACAGAAAGAGGAAAAGAGGTGACGTAACTTAACGGTTGAGCGTTAAGGTCTGAAGCCAGACCAACCTTGGGCAAGTCACTTAATGTCTTTAAGATTTCCTGTGAAACCTCTTGTAAAATGGACATGATATTAGGTTGAACCTTGAGGAAGTGCCACAAATATAAGTCAAAAAATGATCAAATATCAGCAATTTCATGAGTTAAACCAATGTTTATGAAGTAAATCATAGGTCTGAAAGGTGGATTAAATAAGATAATCCAAATACAGAACTAAGGCAGAGACCAAGAAACTGATAGATTTTCACCAAACCTTTTTTCTCCTAGACACACAACTAGGATATATTTCCCTGTCCTCATTACAGATAGGTGTGGCCAATGACTGAGCTCCTCCCAGTGGAATGGGAGACAGAATGAGGTGTGCCACTTTCAGAACTGGCCCATTTAAACCGCTCACATGCAATCCTCTGTATTTCTTCTCCATCCACAGTGACCTTGGACACATGATGTTGATGAAGCACAAAATGAAACGGACTGGGTCCTTGAATCACTTTTCAAAGTAAATCCCTCCAGCAATCTAACACATCTATTTGGGACTCTACACAAATAGTCTCTATTGTATTAAGCTACTGAGATTTGAGAATGTCTCTGTTATAGCAGCTAATGTTACCTAGCTATTTATGTATGAACTTAGGACATCAGTAAATGCTAGTCATCACAATGATGATGATGATGATGATGATTGATGATGGTGATGATGACAATGATGATGGTGATGATGACAATGATGATGGACAAAGGGTCCACAGGGAAGGATGTGGGAGGGCTGGTACTCAGGTTTGATTTAGTAGATGGACTGGGAGAGCTCACCTCCTTGGTGCCATTGTCCTGGATGAGGGTATACAGTGGTACCACATGGTTGATTTCCAGCAGCACCGGTGTGGGACTCAGCTGCTCCTTGCCTGGCCGGCGGCAGAGGTGGCAGGTGGATGGACAGCGGCCCTTCTCCTCACAGCGAATCTCTACACCTGAGATGAGCTGATCATCTGACAGCATCTGGGCTGTCAGCAGACCTGAGAGGTAGGTGATGAAGGGCATGGACTTGAGCTCCTTCTTGCTGCCTAGCTCCGTGGTCTCTGGAGAGGCAACAAAGAGGAAAAGAGAGAGGTAAATTCAATTTTGTCCAAAAGAGCAAATTTTAGGACCAGAAAGAACAGGTGCTAAGGAGCTGGTATCCTTAGCACCTGTGGAAGTAGTTTTCTCATGATGCCCTGGAAAAATCAGTGGCCTGTGGGTTCAGAGAGCAGAATGATATCTTGTTCTACCATTAACTTTAAATATTCCCTTGCCTTCTCTGGGCCTCACTTTCCCCATGTTTAAAATGAGTAGGTTGAACTAGATGATTCTCTAAGGGTCATGCAAGATGTAAATATTTAAGGATTTTTTTCCAACTAGAAATCCCTTTCTGTCTCCTGCTTGCTTACACAAATCCTACCCTTCCTTTAAAAACTTTCCCCACTCCTGTGTTTTCCATGAAGCTCAATATAATAGGGGAAACACAAGCTTTGGAGTCAAGCCAATTGCTGTTTAAAGCTCAGTTCTGCTTCATTACAGCTCTGCAACCTTGGGAAAGCCTCTTAACATCCAGGAGCCTCGAGTGATTAATCCTGTAAAATGGGGTTAATAACACTAACCGAATCAGTCTGCTATGAGATAGGAAGTGAACTGTTGGAAAAGAGATGATGTGCAATATATCATTCCCCCTTCTTTCCCTGCTCACTTGCTCCCTTGTTCAAATTTAGTTTTCTGCCTCTTTCTTCATGTGCAAACTGAGATCTGATCCATGCATGCTCCATTCTGTGCCTTCCTCTCTCAGTGCACATGACTAGGACTTCCCTCCTCCGGGACTTTGAGCATCCTATTTCTCCTGCCTTCGATGTTCTGCTTCCCTCGCTCTACCTCTCCAAATCTTTTCCATCCATCAATGCCCCATTCCAATGTTACCCTCTTCGAGAAATCCTTCTTCATTGCTCCAGCCCCTTTTCTGAATTATTATTTCTATATATGGGGCTTTTATTTGTTAAGTTCATTTCCTTCCCCACTTTCTGTAGTCCTCTCCAACCATGTTATCAGCTCCTGGAGTCCGGGGTCCCTGTCTCCCACTCCTTCTCCCACTTTAGTGCCTAGCATGATGCTAAGAAGGTACTTGAGACTCAAAGAGGAAGATTATAGAACTCTTAATGGCTAGAGCTGCACTCATGATCCGATCTAGTGGCTTCCAAATTCTTCTGAAGAAGTGTAGGGATCCCAGGAAGCACCTCAGCAACTGCTTCCAGAGGGCAAGAGGGAACTGAGCAGGTAGTACTCTAAAATCCCATCTCAGCTTTAAATAGAGCAATTTCAAGTTTATCTCTTTTATAGACTGGCCATCTATATAAAATGTCATCAGAAGGAAGCGTTCTATGGCTATATCAAAAAGCTTGAAGAAGCAAAGTGATTTGTACATCCCAAGGGGTTCCATTTCATCATAGACTATGTGAATGGTATCCCCAAAGTTGTGCAATTCACAATTCAAGTAGCAAAACAGGGTGGCCCTGTATTGAGGGGCAGAGCTTGGCCCAGATGGAAATTTTTTAAAAGCCTGGTGAAGTCAAGGAAAGCTCCTGCCTCAGTGAAACAGGGGCCCTGGGCATCAAAGCCTGGGAGAGAAAGCAGGCTTGTCTCTTGCCATTGCTCTCAGCTTGCAGTGACTTGCAGCTGATCTGGAAATGGGCATGCCAATTAGAAATACAAATAAACGCAGGCTTCATTCATTACTCTCCAGGCCCCTGGGCCTGGGATCTGGGCTCCACTTTTTCTGTCTGGCTGTCAGCAAATGCTTATGAGCACCAGCTCAAAGGCTCCAGAGGCGGAAGACAAGGCAAATTCCAGCTAACCAATCCTTCAGAGGGATTAAAAAAGGGTAGTTACTAAGGTAAACAAAACAAGGCTGTGAAGAAGGCCTCTTAGCAGCTAGGGAGACAGCCGCATATACAGACACGTCAAAGAAAGAAGAAGATGTCGACTTTTGGAAATGCAGGCCAGAGGGATAGTTTTGGAGAGGGATAATTTCAAACTTGGGAGAGATGAGCCATTCACAGGAGACGTTCAGGGGGAAGTCAGAGCTGCAAGGACGTTAAAGATGAATTAGCCCACACTCTAGCCCAGGGGTCAGCAAACTTTGGCCTGCAGGCCAAAGCCAGGGTACTGCCTGTTTTTGTAAATAAAGTTTTATTGGAACACAGCTGTACCCATTCATTTATGTAGTGTCTATGGTTACAGTGACAGAGTTGAGTAGTCCTGACAGAGACTATATAGCCCACAAAGTCTAAAGTATTTACCATCTGGTGTTTTATGGGGAAAAAAATTATCAACCCCTGCTCTAGCCCCATGTTACAGATGGGGAAACTGAGGTTGAGAGAGAGGACTCAATAAGCTCACATGCGGGGTCTCACTGATATACCACCTTTCCATTTCATATTTTCCTTTGCTGCAATGAATTATAAACTTACCTTTCACTACAGGTGTGTTCTTGGTGGTCACTGGGAGCTAGACCTTAGCATTTTGGCAATAGTGCACAAATCTGGAACCTGTTGAATATCCACCTGCTTGAGGATACACTCTACAGCTATAAGATAGGTTTTG
>JAQZBX010000077.1:42369-100932 GCA_029593785.1 Cabassous unicinctus | reverse complement strand
AAATTGTATGCCAAAGAAGGAAAATGACTTTCCAAGGTCATACAGTGAGTTAGTGATCCTGTCATCACATGACTTGGTCTTCTGATAATCAGTTCATCATTTAAACTACTGCTATCTCATATTTTAAAACACAGATGGCATACCCTTCATATCACCTTGCCATATGCACATAATTTAATTGGGAAGGAATGTAACATAGGGCTAGGAGCAAAAATTTTCTCCATCAAACAGAACTTCATGGTCTTTAGGTTAAAGATACAGCAATCTATTTGACAATAAAACAATCTACAGTTCTTTGCTGGTCTGCTTCTATCCGATAAATCTGCTTTATCACTTTAGCATCCCAACAAATAGGAGGACATCGGTCAGGTTCCTCACTAGCCTAAGGCCCATAGTCCAGACTCAAAACTGCCTTCAGCAACAGTGTAAAATCTGCAGCTTAATTTAAGGTCATGTTTTACAAATGGGAGGCCCTTGGTTATTATTTGGCCCAACATCATCATTTAAAAGGTGAGGAACCTGAGACCTAAATAGGAAAAACTCTAAGTCCCATGTACATTTATTTACAGTGGGCCTTCTCATAAAGGTTTTGTCATGCTTAAATTATGATCTGGATGAGAGTAGCAGCAAGGAAGACCATTAACCATTTCATTAATTATTCCCCTGTAGACATTACAATTGCGGAAGCTAATTGCTTCGGATCCAACTCCACCTTGTGGCTGGAGTCAGCCTTTCAAAGGCAAATCCTATATTCCTCTCCTGCTTAAAACTCTTCAATGGCACTTCACTGCTCTTAGGATAAAGACCCAAATCCTTAAAATGGCAAATGGGCCCTGTGGGATCTAGCATGTGCCTCTCCAGTCCGATCTCTTACCCTGTTTGCCCCCTACTCCGCCCCGCCCCAGTTCTCTTTTCAGCTACACTGGCCTTTAATTTTCTGGAATACATCCTGTTTCTTTCTTTCTCTGTCTTGGCCCATGCTCGTCCCTCTGCACAGAAAGATTTCCCTCATCCCAGCCCCAGTCCCTGCCTTCTCCTGGCTAATGTCCATTCATCCTTCAGATCATAATTTAAATGCCTCAGGATAACCTTCCCTGAACTTAACCTCCATACCACCAATCTACATTAGGGCATCGTATTAAAGATCTTCGTAGCATCTTGTTCTCTGTTATCACAGTCTATACCTGTCAATGTCTTGAAACCTCAAGCTCCATGAAGACAAAGGCAGTGTCAGTTTTGCTGATTGCCGTCTTCACCTTACAGAGTACCTAGAACATGGTAGGCTTTCAATAACATTTTTAAAAATATTTGTTGAATATACACACACGCATACACACACACACACACACTTGTATGCCCTGATCAAAGTACTGTTGGAGCTACGAGCCAAGATTTGTGAATTTCAAAGGTAACCGCATTAATTGATGGCTTGTAATCAAGACACAACCTCTTCCCAAAGTAAAATTAGCTCTCTCAATTGAAAGGTCAACAGACAAATCGCTGATCAATTTGCCAGTTATTCAGTCTTCCTCTAGGTTTTCACATAGACCCTTGCCATTGAGGGAATGGGAGACTTAGGTTAAAATAGTCTGTCTTTAATAGGCCAAGGATAAAGAGCATTTTTGAAGAGACTTATCCTCTGTTCACATTTCCCATCCCTCTGAACAATGCTTCCAAAATAGGATCATGTCTGGTTTCAAGCCCATTTCAGTTCCAATGACACTACAACCCATTCATTTGAGAACCTGCCAACTGAACTCTCTTTTTTCTCCTCCCAAATTCCTGCTGGGTATTATTTTGTTGCCACCAAAAAAAAAAAAAAAAAACCTCAGTTGAAGTGACAACTCCTTGTTGGGAGGGCAGCCAGGGCTTTTCGGCAGGAGGTGATGGCACTGCTTGCCCTCATCCAGAAAACAAAACAAAGGGCTCAGACTAAGGGCTTCTGGGAGAGCCAAGGCTGTGCGGATGTTTGTTCAATATTCAGCAACGGCACAGGGCGCTGCCTCCCTAGTCAGACAGGCTTGCTTTGGCAATAGGCTTACACTTGAAGCATTTTAAAGGCTCCACAGGGACCAGAGGGGCTCAAATTAGAAACTCTAAGGGTGGGGGAAAGAGGGGGTGAGACTTTTATATTATAAAGAATGGCCTTTATTACAGCAATTGCCTCCCAGGAATTGCTGAAATGGGATCATTTCTTAGGTGGAGTTACTGTCTCCTGTTGGAGGAAAGCAATTGCTCTGAGGCCTGACTTGAGGACCCACACAAATATACTTAACAAAGGGAAAATAGCCAGCCAGGCCTGCACCTCTGTGTTGCAAAATCTGAACTTTGCAGCCAAACAACCTAAGCCCAGCCTCATCAGTGTACCCTTTATAAGTAATATTACCAAGCTAGGAGAATGGTCGTGCGGATTCTATAGGTCCCTGGCACAGGTTAATCCCGCCTTAGATATTTGTTCTATTCTCATCATTGCTGTATTTGTTGTAATTATTATTGCTGTTGGCCAGGCAGGATGTTAAAATTGACATTTCTACTGAGACACCGAGATATAACAGAAGTGCAATTGCAAAGCCTGGCTTCTACGTGCAGAATTTGCAAAGGAGATGAGTCCTAAATAGTTTCACAACTCTAGAAACCTCAGCCAGAACCAGGATTTAAAAGAAGGTCAGAGAGGTTTGGGAAGATTTAGAGATTTGGGGGGAAGAGCTCTATTACCATGTTTGGAGTCTCCAGTACCCCAGGGGGGATATGTAGAGCATGATACCTTCTAACCCCAGGTTTTTTGAGAGAGGCCCTCAAGGACGCCACTTGGAGAACTCGCTATGTGTTCTCTGCAGTTGGGAAGATTGTGGACTAGTGTCTTACTGCCCTGAAAAAGCTCCAGTGGCCTGTCACCACAGGACAGAAGTGGCTGCACGGCGATTAGCCCAAACTCCCAGATGTCGCCCAGGTGAGGAATGCTTGAGTGTTTCCCTAATGGACCAGATGTGGGCCTCAGAGGAGAAGAAGCTGGCCTAGAGTCCTGCCCCAGAGGAAACTTCCAACAGAGCATGAGGGGGCTCAGTGAGGGCTTCCGGGAGATGGCAGTCAGAGCAACCGAGGAGGGGGATGCTGGGGCCGGGGATCGGCAGCAGCTAGCCAAGTGGAAATTGCATCATTCAGGTCTTGTGAGAATGTCCTAGCGATGGGGATTGCTGAAAAGCTCCTGACAAAGCCCCCAAGAGAAAGGGCCAGCTTTAAAAGCCTGCCAGGGTACAAGAGTACCACTGAAAGCATCACCTTCCCATTGCTCAGCACGCCTCCTGCCTTCTCCTTTGACCCTGGACGGAGGGGAAGAAGTACAAGGTGAGAGACAGAATAGATGCCAAAAATGCCTCACCTCTTAACGCCCCACTGGGAAAAGCAAAGGATTGCAGCTGTCAAATCCAGAAATTTTATTAAAATCTTGGACTGAACAGCCTAATTTCTGATTTGATACAGTGTTAGCAACATGAAATATCTCTAGC
Organism: Cabassous unicinctus; assembly: GCA_029593785.1. Lineage (NCBI taxonomy): Eukaryota > Metazoa > Chordata > Mammalia > Cingulata > Chlamyphoridae > Cabassous > Cabassous unicinctus. The sequence continues at coordinate 97,426 of JAQZBX010000077.1, read as the reverse complement.
ACTGTCTATTACATAAAAGTGGTCATAGATTGGATGTGACACTGCGGCAGAGGAAGGTTATCCCAGTGAATACATTGAAAGAAATGTGGGAACCAACTCACAGACACACTTTCAAACATACACACATATATAAATCAACTACATTTTGATTCTTCTCAATTTGTGACATCAACAACATTCATGGCATCATCATCATCATCATAGCTTTTTATCACATTTGGGATTTGATTTAAGGTGCTAGTTGAATTTTCTGTCTCCCCTACTCAACTGTGAGCACCATAAGAGCAAGGAGCGTGGCCAGGTTTTTTCAATGATCACTTGCATTCCCAGCACAGAGTTCACTGTCTGACACAGTGTAGACAGTTTACAGGTAAATATCAGAATAAATGAATAGATTAAATATGTGAGTCTCTGGTCATAAATATCATCTAATGTTTCATTCACCACCCAATCATCCTCTAACTTCTTGGACACTTTTAAAAATAAATGCATTACCTTACGTAGGCCTCTATTCCCATCATGGGACAGCTCCACTACACATAGACTGGCTTCCCATCCAGAAACTGCATTTCTCATCCTAAGCATTATACTCTGACCCAGAGCCACACACTTTATACTATTTGTATACCCTCTCTGCAGCACTTAAGCCTGCCCTCTATTTGGAGTCATTCTAACATTAAGTTAACCAACTAATTAGGTGAATGAAATGCCTATCCCAGGAACTGTGAGGCATTCTTGAGTGGCTTCTAAGAAGCTATATATGTCTTAGTGTGTGGGTGGGTGTGGGTTGTGTGTGCACACATTTGGGGAATAGAAGGGGAAGTAACAGTGGAGTCTCCAAAAAGAGCAAGACAGGTCTACAAAACTGCCAAACCCTAGGACAACTAATCTGATCTAATCCAAATCTATGGCTTTTCCCCTAAATGCCTAAGTAATAAATATAATCATAGATGGGGCAGCTATGGCACAGTGGCTTGTTTGGGTTTGAATCCCAGCTCTGTCACTTTCCACCTGAGCGACCCTGGACAAGTGAGTTAATCTCTCTGTTTTTGCATCTGTAAAATGTGGATGATATTACCACCTAAAGCCTGGATTATTTGGAGGATTAATGAGACACAGAACCCAATGAAGAATCTACAAATTGCAGGGTGTCAAGCATTGTCAAAGCTCATTTCGTCCATCTCTTGGCCTTCATCTGAGCATTATTCAGTTTTTGTGCTTGTCTGAATCTGTACATCTTCCCTTATAACCTATCTGGTGCTTTAACCACAATGTCAAGAATTTCTCCTTAAACTCCCTGCTTCCTTCCTATTGGAACACAGTAGAATTGAGTGCTTAGATCCAAAACTATTGAGTCAAACTACCTGATTTCAGCCCTGGGCAGGTCACGTCACCTCCCCAACCTTAGTTTCCTCATCTGTACAATGGGGATATGGATTACTCATTGAAGTGCTCTGAGAAGCAAATAAAAACTGGAGCACAGGAGATTTACATGCGATCTCAGATGGTTCTCACAAGAACCCTGTAAAGCAGGGATTGGCACCCTCTTTTACAGATGAGGGAACTGAGGTTCAGAGTGATAAAATATAACCTACAAGAGGACATGTATTTCCAGGTGTAGGTTGTTAAATCTCTGAAGGTCAATAATTTCTGTGGGGCAGAGAGAGGGAACCCTGGACATTGCCCAGTTACCCAGTGGCTGATGTCCTAGCCAGAGGCAGGGAGCAGTCAGCACTGAAAACAATCATTTACTCCTGCCTCTTGAGACAAGGTGGACTGTGGTCAGCACTGGGAGGAAAAAAAAAAAAAAATGCCATTTGCGATCTCCTGCTGCCCTCTAGTGTCTGCTTGGGATGATTGCTCTTGAGGAAAATCTCCATTAGTCCTGATCTTCCATGCTAAACAAAGTTTACTGTGTGCAAAGCAAATTGCTGGGGGTTAAGGGCAGTAGGGAAGACAGTAAGGGTTTAACTATGGCACAAGGAATGTGTCTTTTAGTGTAATGACTAAAAGAAATTCTGAACAAGTGTGATGGTTAGGCTAATGTGCCAACTCGGCCAGGTAATTGTGCCCAGTTGTTTGGTCATGCAAACACTGGGCTAATTGTAATACAAGGACATTTATGGACTTTAGACACCAATGAGTTATTGCATAGATGGCTGATTACATCTACAATCAACCAAGGAGATTGTGGTCAGCAATGAGTGATGTTTTACCCAATTATTTGAATGTCTTAAAAGGGGTAGTGATTTCAGCATTCGGAGAAAATTTTCCAGCTTGACTTCAGACAGCCAATGTCTCCTGGGAATTCATCAAGGACCTTCATTGGAGCCCCTGGTTTGAAGCCTGCCTGCAGAATTTGGACTTGTACATCCATATGGTCATATGAGATAATTTTATAAATCTTATACTATTTACAGATATCTTCTGTTGATTCTGTTTCCCTAGAGAACCCTGACTAATACAGCTTGGTACCAGAAGTGGGGTGTTTCTTGAGGAACAGAATCTTAAACATGGGCTTTCTGAAGCGGTTCTGGGAGTTTTTCAATTGGCTCTCTACTCTAATTGGACTCAAGGGTACTAATGACTCCCTTTCCAGTAATCGAGGCCACTAACAATCCATGGCGTGAGTTGCAATGGAGAGGTGCAAAATATCATCACTAGATTCCCATCCTTCCACACTTATAAGAGGCAAGGATCTGGGTGAGATCCTTGATTAACAACACCTTAATCAAAAGGTACAATGATGTTGGCTGGCTCCTCTTAGATACTCTGGATATAGTTACAAAAGAAAGGGATGAGCTAAAGACTTCAAATTTGTCGCCGCATGAATGATGTGAAAATTTCTGTGTGCTTTGAAAGAAAATCTTGTTTCATGCAGCCACACACTTGAGATCTCTGAAAAACAGACCTAGAGTCTCGTTGTACGAGTAGCAGAGTTACAAAGGAAACTAAAATATCAACCTCACAGGGTGTCTGCTGTTAAAGTGAAGGCATTGACTGGAAAGGAGTGGAACCCTGAGGATTGGGATAGAGACATATGGGATGATGATGATATTGGTGCAGACACTGGAACCCTAAATTCTGCTGGACTTTGCCAGATAAACCTGCGATGGCCTGCCCTGTGGAGACCACACAATGTCAATCTTGTATCACCCAGTCTCCTGCCTCAGGGGTATATCACTTCTCCAGCCCTATGTCATAATATTGTCCACAGGGACCTTGATCATCTCTCCCTCCCACAGAACATCTCACTGGTCCATTCTATTGATGATATCATGTTGATAGGACCTAGTGAGGAAGAAGTAGCAATGACTAGACTTATTGGTAAGGCATTTCCGTGAGAGAGGATGGGAGATAAATCCAACAAAAATACAGGAGCCTTCCATCTCAGTGAAATTTCTAGGTGTCCAGTGGTGTGGGGCATGTCGAGATATCCCTTCTAAAGTGAAGGATAAGCTGCTGTATCTGGTCCCTCCTACGACCAGAAAAGCAGCACAATGCTTAGTTGGTCTCTTTGGACTTTGGAGACAACACATTCCTCATTTGAGTGTGCTACCCTGGCTCATCTACCAAGTGACCAGAAAGGCTGCTAGTTTTGATTAGGTCCGGGAACAAGAGGAGGCTCTGCAAGAGGTCCAGGCTCCTGTGCAAGCTGTACTTCTGCTCAGACCATATGATCCAGCAGATCCAATGGTGCCGGAAGTTGCAGTGGCAAATAGAGATGCCGTCTGGAGCCTTTGGCAGGCCCTTATAAGAGAATCACAATGCAGACCCATAGGATTTTGGAGCAAAGCTCTGCCATCCTCTGCAGATAACTCCTCTCCTTTGAGAAACAGCTTTTGGCCTGCTACTCAGCCTTAATAGAGACTGAACGCTTAACCATGGGCCACTAAGTTACCATGAGACCTGAGTTGCCCATCATGAGCACCACCAAACCATAAAGTTTGGAGTGCACAGCACTCCATAATAAAGTGGAAGCAGTATATATGAGATAGGACTTAAGCGGGTCCTGAAGGCACAAATAAGTTACATGAGGAAGTAGCCCAAATGCCCATGGTCACCACCCCTGCCATGTTACCTTCTCTTTTCCAGCCCACAGCTTTGGCCTCTTAGGGAGTCCCTTAAAATCAGTTGACTGAGGAAGAGAAAACTTGGCCCTGGTTTACAGATGGTTCTGCACAATATGCAGGTACCACCCGAAAATGGACATCTGCAGCACTGCAGCCTGTTTCTGGAACGTCCATGAAGGACAGTGGTGAGGGCAAATCCTCCTAGTGAGCAGAACTTCGAGCAGTGCACCTGGTTGTTCATTTTGCTTGGAAGAAGAAATGGCCAGAGGTGCGTTTGTACAGTGATTCATGGGCTATTGTCAGTGGTTTGGCTGGATGGTCAGGGACTTGGAAGGAACATGATTGGAAAATTGGTGACAAAGAGGTCTGGGGAAGAGGTATGTGGATACACCTTTCTGAGTGGGCAAAAAACATGAAAATATTTGTGTCCCATGTGAATGCTCTTCAAAGGGTGACTTCAGTAGAGGAAATTTTTAATAATCAAGGGGATAAGATAACCTTCTCTGTGGCTAACGCTCAGCTTCTTTCCTAAGCCACTCCTGTCATTGCCCAATGGGCTCATGAACAAAGTGGTCATGGAGGTAGGGATGGAGGTTATGCATGGGCTCAGCAACATGGACTTTCCCTCACCAAGGCTGACTTGGCTACAGCCACTGCTGAATGCCCAATCTGGCAGACCCACACTCAGCCCCCGATATGGCACCATTCCCCAAGGTGATCAGCCTGCTGCCTGGTGGCAGGTTGATTACATTGGATCACTTTCATCATGGAAGGGGCAGCGATTTGTTTTAACTGGAATAGACACATACTCCGGATATGGGTTTGTATTCCCTGCACACAATGCTTCTTCCAAAACTACCATCCGTGGACTTATCAAATGTCTTATCTACCTCCATGGCATTCCACACAGCATTGCTTCTGATCAAGGAACACATTTCCCAGAAAATCATGTGCAGGAATGGGAATGTGCCCATGGACTTCCCTAGTCTTACCATGTTCCCCATCATCCTGAAGCAGCTGGATTGGTAGAATGGTGGAATGGCCTTTTAAAGACTCAATTATGGCACCAACTAGGTGGCAATACCTTGCAGGACTGAGTTAATGTTCTCCAAGAGGCTGTGTATGCTCTGAACCAGTGTCTACTCTGTGGTGCTGTTTCTCCCATAGCCAGGATTCATGGGTCCAGGAATCAAGGGGTGGAAACGGGAGCGGCACCACTAATACCCCTAATGATCCACTAGGAAAATTTTTGTTTCCTGTCCCTGCAAGCTTAGGCTCTGCTGGTCTAAAGGTCTTAGTTCCAAAAGGAGGAACACAACAATGATTCCATTGAACTGGAAGGTAAGACTGCCACCTGGCCACTTTAGGCTCCGCTTACCTGTGAATCAACAGGCAAAGAAGGGAATTACTGTACTGGCTGGGGTGATTGATCCTGACTATCAAGGGGAAATAGGACTGCATCTACATAATGAGGGTAAAAAAAGAGTTTGCCTGGAATACAGGAGATCCCCTAGGGCATCTCTTAGTACTGCTATGCCCTGTGATTAAAGTCAATGGAAAATTGCAACAACCCAATCCAAGCAGGGCTAACAACGGTTCAGAATCTTCAGGGATGAAAATTTGGGTCACCCCACCAGGCAAAAAACCATAGGCAGCTGAGGTGCTTGCTGAGGGTAACAGGAACATGGAATGGGTAGTGGAAGAAGGTAGTGATAAATATGAACTTCGACCATGTGCCCAGTTACAGAGAAGAGGACTGTTAATGGTCATGAATCTTTCTTCCTTGTTTCGTTATGAGTATGATTGTATATATATATAAAACAAATATCTTTGTTTTCTTCCCTAACCTTTTCTCTTATCATATGACAAGTTGTATTAGTTTCATGTCATAATATTTAAGGATGTCAAGTTTAAGAGTGAATATTACCCAAGGACTTGCACCCTATTCTGTAGGGAATTAATGCATTTCTGATTGTATGAAGGACAGCTGAATATTGTTAGGTGGATATATATATGCATGTCTGTTATTGTTTTTATTTAGAGACTTAAGTACGGTTTAAGGTCATGTGTATGGTTGCCAAGTTGACAAGGGCTGGACTGTTATGATTAGGCTAATGTGTCAACTCGGCCAGGTAATTGTGCCCAGTTGTTTGGTCAAGCAAGCACTGGGCTAACTGTAATACAAGGATATTTATGGATGTCAGTCATCAGTGAGTTCATTGCATAGATGGCTGATTACATCTACAATCAACCAAGAGGATTGCGGTCAGCAATGAGTGATGTTTTAACCAATCAGTTGAATGCCTTAAAAGGGGACATGATGGGAAGCAGGTGTGGCTCAGTGGATAGAGCCCCCGTTTACCATATGGGAGGCCCGGGTTCGCATCCCGAGGCTTCCTTGTGAGGGCACCCCGGCCTGAGCGGTGCGGTGGGCTGATGCAGCAACCTCACGGCAGGAAGCGGGTGTGGCGCAATGGATAGAGCACCCACCCGTTTACCATATGAGAGGCCCCGGGTTCGCTTCCCAGGGCCTCCTTGTGAGGGCAGGCCGGCTTGCGCGGCGCCGTGGGCTGATGCGGCAAGACCTCACTGCAGGGGGGAGATAAGCGGACACAGAGAAGACACCCAGCGAATGGACACAGCAGCACGGGCAGCAAGGGCGGGGGGGGATAAATAAAATAAAATAAATAAATCTTTGAAAAAAAAAAAAAGGGGGGACGTGATTTCAGAATTCAGAGAGAATTTTCCAGCTTGACTTCTGATAGCCACCATCTCCTGGGAACTCATCAAGACCTTCATCGGAGCCCCTGGTTTGAAGCCTGCCTGCGTCCCCGTGGTCACATGAGAGAATTTTATAAATCTTACACTATTTACAGATATCTCCTGTTGATTCTGTTTCCCTAGAGAACCCTGACTAATACAACAAGCATTTGCTGAAAAGTTCTACTCAGTGCCAGGTTTGGGGCTTGGTACTGCAGGTGGAAATGTGAATAACGGTTTATCCCAGTCCAACTGGTACTCAAATGCAGAGATTTTATCAAGTTTTTTGGCTGGGGAGGAAAAGCCAGAGAGAAGGAGAGAAAAGAGATGTGGCAGAGAAAAGAGACAATTGATGGAGCAGAATCTTGAAGGAGATAGAAAAAGATGAACACCGGTAGCCATGGAAAGGATGTGGTCTGAAAGTCATATACAAAGAAAAAAATATATACAAAGATATATATACACAAGATATATACAAAGAAAGTAAAAACAGTGACTCAAACGGATACTTGTACACCAGTGTTTATAACAGCATAATTCACAATAGCCAAAAGGTGGAAATAACCCAGTGCCTGTCAATAGAAGAATGGAAAAGTAAAATGTGGTGTGTACACACAGTGGAATATTATTCAGCCCTAAGAAAGAATGAAGTTCTGAGTCATGCTGCAACATGGAAGAATCTCGTGTCAGTGAAATAAGCAAGGTACATTGGTGCAAGTATTGTATGATAACACTTATATGAGATGACTAGAAATAGCAAATTCACAGAGATAGAAAGATTAGAGGTTACACGGGAATGGGGGAGGGAGAAGAGGGCGTGATTAAAAAATTAAACACACTAAGCATATATATGCTACAAAATGAATGAACCTTAAAAGCATTATGCTGAGTGAAATAAGCAAGGTCATAGGACAAATACTGGAAGATTTTACTTGTGTGAAATATATAGAAAAAGCCAATTCAAAGAAATGGAAAGTAGATCAGCGGTTACCAGGGGATATGAAGAGGGAAAAAGGGAGTTATTACTTGGTGGGTATAGAATGATTGTAAATTTTTGAAATTTTGATATAAATTTTGTTTAAAAAACAGATTTTAAGTATTAAGTCAGTCAACATATGAAATTCTCTTTGTATAAGTATGTGCAAAGGATAGGAAAAGAGTGAGAACTAAATTCCTACACTAACCCAAAGAAATTTTAAAAAATTATATTTAAGAACAAAAATAAAGCATGTATCCAGGCCCTCTGTGTGTACATCCAGGCCCTCTGTGTGTACATCCAGGCCCTCTGTGTGCACCAAATGAGGATGCTAAGGCAAGAGGGTGGTGCGGACTGAATCGAACCTCAGCTCTACTCTCCATACCTGTGCTCAGAGGATTAAATCCATCTGGAGGGGCACCATTTTCTAATTCCTAATTCCTACAAAAGGTGGTTTCCAGACTAGCTATGGCCCTGAATGTGACCATGGGCAAGTTACCTGCTCTCTTGGATCCTCTGTTTTTTTACATGTCAAATAAAGACTATGTCAGCATCACCCTACAAAATTGTTGTGAGGGTGTGAGCTAACATATGCCTGTACCAGGTGCTTAGTAAGTAGTTCTTGCTATTACTGTTACTAATATTATTTTAACAAAATAGTTTTACTTTTAAGATGCAGCATAAAATGGAGAGAAGGTAGAGAGGAAACACATTCCCGGAGCTTCTATTCTTTGCCAAGCACATGGCATTATAGATCTCACTGAGTCCTTAAAACAGCGCTCTGAACAAAGAATATTACAATTTTTATGGCCATATTTTACAACTAAGGAAACAGAGGTTCTAAGAGGTAAAAGACTGCGGCCAATGCCTTCAGGCATTCAGGGTCTGATTCCAAGTTCCTTTTTCTGTTAAATGGATGGCAGAAGCATCACTAATGGGAGGCCTGCCTCCTTCTCCTGGAAATCTAATTCCTCCTTTTTCTTAAATTGTTTAAAATGTACCCCCTCAAGGAAAGATTCCAAGGTTAGTTCTTCCTTCCAGTAATGTTTTAAGCTAAGGACCAAGGAGGAAATGTCCTGAAGAGAACTGGAGGCCTCTGAGATGCAAGTTCCCTGCTCTAGATGAAGACTACCAGATTGTCCTGCTTGGACACGACCTTGAGGTAGGAGGGCAGGCCACCAAGGCAAACCAGCCCATCCTAGGACTGGTGAGAGGGCTGGGGCAGTAAACCTGGTGTGGGGAAGCTGGAAGCTGTGGAAGCTTTGGTTAGAGGAACCATGAGCAAACAAACTGTCAACCTCTGATTGCTTTCCTAGTGGACTCACAGCCTTGTTTTTACACTACTCTTTATTTTCTTCAAAATATTAATAATGTACAGGTTAAACATGTAAAAGGCTTTACTTTGGGAGAACATATTCAAAGGGAATTATTTCTCCCACTAGCTCGCTTCTTTCCTGTAGCTGTGTTTCTAGGGCCAGGGAGAGGCACTAATAAGCCTCCCACCAAAAACATTAAATAAAATAAAAATAAAGAGCTGAAGCCATCAGGAATACCCAGTCTTATCTTTGAGTAAATCAGTAAAATTAATACTAATGATAGCTACGATTTTACAGGCACATATTCCAGGCCAGATAGCCTACTATCTGTTTTGCACACACGATCTCATTTGGTTTAATAAGGAAAGGTAGGTTTCAATGTGGCTTTTTACAGATGAGGAAGTAGAAGCTCACAGAGCCTCTAAGATGGCTCCCAATGACCTCTGCCTCATAGCCACTGCCTTGCATGCGCTCCTCCTCTTGTGCAGCTTGCTTCTAATGAATAGAATACTGCAACATCAAGGGGATATTACTTCTGTGATTAGGCTACAAAGGATTGGGACTTCTGTCTTGCTAGCAGCCTCTCTTACTGTCTTTGGTGAAGCAAGGGCTGTGGCAAGGTCCGTGTGACAAGAAACTGAGGGCAGCCTCCAGGCAACAGCCAGCAGGGAACTGAGGCCTGAGGTCCAACAACCCTTGAGGAACACAATCCACCAACAGTCAAGTAAGTGAGCTCAGAAGTGGATCCTTCCCCAGTCACGTCTTCAGATGAGACCCCAGCCCTGGCCAGCACCTCTGTTGCAGCCTTGTGAGAGACCGTGAAGTAGAAGACCCAGCTCAGCTGCACTCAGATCCCCGACTCACAGAAGCTGTGAGATAATAAATGAGTGCTGTGTTAAGCCACAGAGTTTGGGGAGTAATTTGTTTTACAGTAATAGCTCAGTTATACAGATATGTAGATAAAATTTTATATTATTATATGAAATTTATAGTAATTATAAATTTCTAGACCCAGACAAACTCCATTAAGGTGTATTAGAGTTTTAACCCTTACATTTTCTCCCCTACATTCTATATGCAAAAAAATTTCTTTTCCTCCTCATACTTCAGTTGCTAATGAGGGAAGAAAATGAGAGTATCTAACTGAGAATAGTAATAATAACAATGACAGCTAACATTTATACAGCACTTGCTCTCTATCAGCAGTGCTCTAAACCCTTTAGATTTATTAAATCTAGCATTCCCAATATTCCTATGGGGCATTACAACTATTATCCTTATTTTGCAGATAGGCTAAATAACTTGCCCAAGCCTGTCAGTTGCAGCTTGACAGTTGCAACAAGTTACCAGATGTTACTTCAAATCATCTTCTCCTAGGTTCCCCCAGAGTAACCTTTCAGGTGGGTGCTGCTGGGCTTCCATACCAGGTCTCACTCCAAAGCCTGTACTCTTTCCATTACTCTATGGCACACTCAATTAGCAAACTCATTTATAAAACGATAAATGCAATGTATTGAACATATGTTAGGTAAAGTGCTAAGTGCTTTATATCCTGTATCTCCTTTTGCTGTCAACAATCCTGGGAATTAGCTATTATCCCTATTTTAAAGAGAATGAAAGAGATGTTAAACTAGGCATCTTCTCTGTAAATGATAAAAACAATACTTAGCTCATAGGGTGGTTAAAATGTTAAATGACAAAATATTACATTAAAGGGCTTAATAAAGATATATATATGCGTGTGTGTGTATATATACACACACACTGCTCCACAAAGTATTTTAAAAATATCTCTAGGAATGAGGAATGTTAATGTTGTGCCAGGATATACAAAGCCACAAGATAAAAATGAGTGTATTTCCCTGGAGTGTTTATTTTTACTCTGAGATTCTGGGGGAAGTGTGGTAATTAATTTAACTGGTAAATAATTTAAACATTAAAAAAGCCAAACAAATGCAGACTTTTTTCAGATATTATTTTTTAAAGAAAAAGAGATGTGCTTTTTTGTTTTGTTTTTTAAAATGGCACACTTGAGCTACATCTCCAGACTTTCAGGAGTACCATTAGCTATCTTCTGTGAATGGGGAAATGTCACATAAAAAGATAAACAGTCCTGAATTAAGACTTGGTGTTTATAACTGTGGTTTTCAGCAACAGGGTGCTAAGTCCTCCCACCTGGTCTAAGAAAGGGGTATAAAGTCGGGTCTCAGGGCTGGGAAGAAACCATTTGACAGCAATTCTCCCCATTTCCCACCTACAATCCAGGTGCTGGGAGATGTACCCAGGGCCCTGCCCAGAGGGTTCCCCAGCCCAGCTTGTGGAACAGGCTTCACTGAGTCTCCAATATCATAGGAAACCAGGATAGAGGGCAATTTCCGCTCTTCTCTGGAACTGCTGCTCAGAACAGCTCATCTGCAAGCTTTACTTAGGATCATGCTCTGTGGCCATGACAGTCATGATGGTCCCACATCGTATCATCACAGATATGATGATATCTGTCTTGAGTCTATACCAAACGTTAATCAAATAGAGAGCTGGTGTTATAAAATGTTGGCTGGTGGTTAGGAGCATGTCATTAGCCTGTCAGGCCTGGGTTTGTACTCTAGCTCTACCACTTCCCAGGTGGTGACTATAAGCAAGCCATTTCATCTTTCTGAGCCTGTTTTCTTTTTTGTAAGATGGAGCTACTGATAATCACTTGAATATCTGATGAGTGGATTATGACTTGTGACAATATATGGGAAGTGCCTGGCGAATTATGGTACTCAAAAAATGGCGGTTCTTAGCTGGCTGACACCACCAAGTTATTCTGTAGCTAGAATAACTCCAGGACAGAAAGGGAATGTGATTTCCCTAGGCCTGACTCACTCAGCAATTCTTAGGTGCTGGGCACTGTGCTAACAGATGTAACTAACAGCATTGACCTTCAGAGAGCTCATAGTCCACTGGTGAACAGCATGGGTATGTAGGTGATAAAAGCCACCAAGGCTTTGTAAGAAATCATCAAATGCGAGTCCTGGAACTTTCTGAGCATGCACTGAGCACCTCAGAGCTCCCAGGATTCTAGAAAGGTGAGAGAAGCAAGCACCCCTCCTCCTCTGGCCCTGGGAGGTTCTGTCTACACCCAGCAGCTGCCAATTCTGAGTAAAACCTACACTGGGCCCTTCAGTCAGCTGGGTCGTGACTCCTATTCCTGGCCTCTCTGCTCAAACTACAGCTGGCTCTGGACTGCAAGTGCATCACTGAGGTTTTAGAAAGCCCTAGAGCCCTGTGCCAACCAATGCATCCAGAGGCTCCAGGCCTGATCAAAGGATGTCATGAAGTATCCCAAGCTAGCCTCCTGGGCTCCTCAGTATCCAAAACACTGGGTGCTGGAGCTTTTGTAGACAGCAGCCCAGAGGGTGAGAGCACTAATTTTAATTTTTTTTTAAAAAGTAACTACTATTAATTAAGTGAAAAACATTACAAATTCCTAACCTTATTTAATCCTCATGACAAATATCAGAGATAAAGAAATGGACTGTGAGATTAAACAAGGTTAAGAGAGGGGGTCTCAGAATTAAGTTCAAATCTGGGCCCCAACATCTATGAGCATTTGGCCTTGTTATGTAACCATCTGGGCATCAGTTGTCTTATCTCATATGGTCTTTCTGAGGATTAAATAACTCTGCATGTGATGTGCTTGGCCACAGCCAGGCATTAAGTTAAGGATGCAGTCTTGTTCTTGCTATTGTTTGCTATTTTATCATTATGTTCGATTGAATTATGTACCCCAATTTAATCTTAATCCACACTCCTGTGAGTGTGAACCCATTGTAAATATGACCTTTAGAAGATGTTAATTCTAGTTAAGGTGGCCCAACTGAATGTGGATGGCCCTTACTCTGGATTACTAAAGTCCTTTATGAGAAGAAGAAATTCAGGTACAGAGAAAGTCACTGGGAGGACCCAGAAGCCAGAAGCCAGCAGAAACCTGGAGGAAACCAAAGGAACCCAAGGATTGCTGTCGAAAAGGACACTATTGACCTGGGGGGGTCGGGGGGAGAGAAGCCAAGGCTAGCCTCTGAAACTGTGAGTCAATAAATTCCTGCTGCTGAAGCCAACCCACTGTGAGGTATTTGCATAGCAGGCATAGTAGCCTGGTAACTGAGACATTCATTGTGCAGAGTCATGTAACTAAATGGGATTTCCAACCCAAGCCCATCCTACTTCAAAGTTTCTTTGTGCTCCTAAACTATAAAGTATTGTCACCTGCCAGACAGGTAATTGCTCCCAAACCCAAGGGGCCACATGTCCTGGACAGCCAGTAGGTCAGACCACCTCTCAACTGGGGAAACCGGCTCCTCCGCCATGCCTCTCCCCAAAGCTAGATCTAGGCTTGGGTTCCTAGGTAGCTTCAGTCTGCAGGGAAAGGAGCTGCAATTATGTTCCCTATAGCTGCCTCTACTGTTTTCCTCTCAGCCGAGAAGGCAAAAAACTCCTTCACAAAAACAAATTGTTTTGGACAAACATGTCTCTAGTATTACATGTCATGGAGAGAAACATGAGACCTGAGGTACTGCCCTTGTAAGGGAGTCCAGGTTCTGTGCCTACCCCAGAGTGAAAGTTACGTTCTTTCTTTGGCCCATTTCTCAGATGGGAAAACTGAGGGTCAGAGAGGCCTTTCTGCAAGTTGCCAAGGCTTTGCTGAGGACAATCCGGGGCTGTCACAGTTTAGTGAAAGGTTTATGATTCTGGGATTTGGAGTGGAGTCAGACACGAGAACTGGTTTAGTATCCGACTCGCTGCACGGACTTGGGGAAGTCCCTTTCTGCCGTGGGCCTCGGCGTCTTCATCTGTACAGTGCAGGCAGAAAGCTGGGTTACGCATCCCTAAATCTCCCAGTTCTTGGCTGAAGGCTTGCCCCTGCCGGGCCGCAGGGCCTGAAGTGCAGGGGTCCGCGCGACTACAAGCCCCAGCATGCCCCGGGGTGGGGGCGGGGCGCAGCGACACACAGGAGGCTCCGCGAATTGGCGTGCGCCAAGGCGAGCGCGGTGGCGCTTGCGCAGAGGGCGGCGGGCGGGTGGGCTGGCAGCGGTGGACGCGTCGGAGCCGCGGGCGGTCAGGTAGGGGGCGGGAAAGAGGGCCCGGGCGAGGGACCCCGGCTGGAGTCTTGGGCGGTGGCTGCGCGGCAGGGCGAGGTGCCATGCGGGTGTGTGGCGGCCAGGCCTGCGTCCAAGTAGCAGAGTCCGGAGACTGGATCAGAGGGGCAGGACCGGGGTGGGGGTGGGGCGTGAGGAGCAGGCTCCGGAGGGATTTGATGGGACTGAGGGGCTCCGAGGAGATGCAACTGGAGTAGGGGGGACTCTGGGAAGGTTTGCGGTGCAGCATCTCGGGAAGTATGAGGTAATGGGGGCCCTGAGAGACGGGGTGCAGCATCAGGGAGATGTGAGGAAATCTAAGGGCCCGGAAGCATCTGGGGTGCCAGATTTCGGGGAAATGGAGGGAATTTGAGGGGCCTTGATGGGATTTGAGGTGCATAATCTCAGGATATCTGAGGGAATCTGGAGGTTTCCCCCCCTAAGCCTTGGGGTGGAGGGGGCAGGTTCTGAGATCATAGGGGTCAGGGGCGATCCTAATTGCTAAAGAGGGAGGGTTTTCCAGACTAGGATCCAGGAAAAATTGAGGGGTGAATTCTGGGGAAATCAGTGGGAAGCAGTATCTTACTAGCTAAAAGAAGGGACTTGGCTAAGGTTTGAAAGCAACACATGACATGGGGTGGATAAAAGGAAGGAGCAACACAGTACCTAATGGGATGCAGGGGATGGGGCTAAGGTTAGAATCTGAGGTGATTGAGTTATTTGGGAGGTGATGGGGTGTTGAAGGATGCAGACACTGGAAATAGGGATTAAGGGACCTAAGTTAGAGGGGTTTGGGGCACAAGGGTGAAAAACTGGTTTAGATTGCATTATAGAGCCCCAAAGGCTGGAATTCTGTGTTGTAAAAGGGTTGGAAACAGGTGGGGTGGGCAGGGTCATAACTGGGATGTAGAATTAAATGACTGAATAGGTTGGTGGGTTGTTGTCTCGGATTGCTAAAGGAATTTTCTTAAAGTCTTTGCATGGGGAGCAGAGGGAGTTCTGGGGATCGTAGGACCTAGAGGTGATGTATGAAAGTGTATATGAGTATATGAAGTTTAGCAGTTCAGGGGTTCAGAAACGAAGTCATAAGTCTTCAGAGAACAGACTCCTAAAGGAGCCTGGCTTTCATTATGAGGGGCACAATATCCCTCAGTTATTCATCAAAGATTCCTTATCATAAGGCAAGCATGGTACTGCCGCAAGTCCACTCTGACCCTGGGCCAGCTGAAATAGGTGGGTTTAGGGAAAGAAGAGACCCATCAGAGAAGGGATGAAGCAAAAAACGATTCAAGGTCATCTTCCTAGGTGCTCCCTTTCCCTGTCTTCCAAGCTGTGGTAGTTCTACGATAGTATGTGAGACCTCCAGGGGAATGAGTAAAACATTTTTTTAGGTCTTCTTTTTCTCCTTAGTTAAATAAGTGGATTGAATGAGATTATATAAGGTCCATCATAGCTCAAGAATTCAGTGGCTTTGTGAACAAGGTGTCTGGACAGGGAGAAGGATGAGAAAAAAGAGAACTCTAATTCACTGAGCATTTAGTTCTATGCCAGGCTGTAGAGCAGAGGTTCTTAACCAGGGGCAGTTTTGTCCCCCAGGGGATATTTAGCAATATCTGGAGACATTTCTGGTTGTTCAAACGGCGTGGGGATGTTATTGGCATGTGGTGGGTAGCGGCCAAGGATGCCTCCAAACATCTTACAGTGCCTCCACAAGAAAGCATTGTCTGTCCCAAAATGTCAGTAGTGTGGAAGTTGAGGAACCCTGTTCTAGAGTCAGATATTCTGGATTCAAATCCGGACTCTATCTCTTCCTGACTTCTTGAATGAGTTACTTAACCTCTCCATACTGTAGCAATTCATCAGTAAAATGGGGTTAATAACAGGACCCACATCATTATTTCAGCCCATTCCTCTAATGAAAAGGAGGCTTGCCCAGTGGGTTTCACCAGTTATCAAAGAGAACTCTAAAGGGGGCCAGGTGAGTCTATCTGATTAGGTAGGGAGTAGCACTGGACGCTGTTCTTGGTTTGCTCTTAGACCGGAACCAGTGGATAGGTAAGAGGAGAAGCTTGAGGTAAGCAGGTAGAAAGGGGTCCAAGAGACGAAGGGGTGAAGTATGGAGGCCATTGGCTTGGGGTGGGTGGGGGGCCCTCATAGCAGGGACTGAAGTTGAAGGCAGTCAAACTCTGAAGGAGAGCAACTACTGTGTTCTGAATTATCTCTTTTGGACATCTTTCCTCTGGAACAGAATAGCAGCTTTGGCTCTGTCAGCTCGAAGACGAGCTTCAGCACTGCTAAAGCCAGTTCACATCTGAGGGCCAGAGACATAACTGGAATATCCCTCCTCCTTCTCCCCATAAGAAAATAAGTAATCAGAATCAAATCAGCCCAGGAATCAGAGACCTGAAGTCCAGAGTCCTTACTCTACTGCTAATTTACTTTGAGACCTTGGACAAGCACTTGCCCTGTCAGCCTCAATCTATTAAAAATATGAACTACCATTTAAAAAGAGTACCTATTATGTGCCAAGTACATGCATATCATACTTGCATATTATCTCATTTAATCCTACCAACATTCCAGGTGTTATTCCCCATTTACAGATGAGGAAACTAATAGATTAAATTATTCTCCCAAGGCTACAGAGCAAGAGGCAAAGCTGGGATGAGAACACATTGTGTCTGACCCCAATGTTATATTACACATTTTACTAGAAAGGTTTTGCAACTCTTAAGAGCCCATATGTCTGCATTTGGAGAGTTGTTGATACACAGGATCCTTGAAGTACATCATGGCCCATGTACACTCCTAGTAGAACAATCAGATTTTAAAGTTATTCCTAGGCTCCTTTACTAAACTCTCAGTCAAATTCTTCCTGGAAGTAATGGCAGTCTAATCAGCCAGTAAATTATAACATGTATTTTGAATGAATGCGGTTTTATAGCTTGGAATTGACACACCTGGATTTGAACCCTAGTTCTTTGGCTTTCCAGCTTTGAAAGCTTGGACAGGTTATGTTTCTTAGAGCCTTGATTTCCTTATTTTTAAAAAGGTCTAATGCATATTTCACAAAATATTATGAGAATGAGAGATAATGTATAAAAGGTACCTGACACTCAGTAGACAGTAGTTGTTTTATGAGAGGTAGCAATTATACGAAGAAGACAGAGCTGGTAGGGTGTTGCTTTGCCAGAAATTCGGTGAACCCGTCAGTCTCCCCAAGATTCTCATCCCTTTTTGTACCTTTTCCCAGATTTTGACTTAAGCTCTGTTGAATACAGAGAAAGAAACTAAAGGAGAATTGAGTGGGTTGAATTTGGGTCCCTTAAAAGAAGGCTATTGATTTTGCCCTTGACCTTTAATTTCTTTATTCTTTGGCAGCATTGTTGTTACCCATATGTTTGTGGAAGATTCGAAGGAATCTTTCCAGGTCCTCCAGTTTTAGAGGAAGAAAAGTACAGGCAAGAGGCATCCATTTTCCCAGCAAACCTATTATTGACTTAACCTGCCATTAACAGAGTTTAGCTAGTTTCCTTTTCCACAAATACATTTCCTTCAGGTTTGTTTTTTAATGTGTCTCAGACTGGCATAACTGGGAATCATGCCTGTGTTTCCCTATAAGCTCCTATTTGTTGAGTTTATCTTAGCTATCTGCAGGTGCCTTAAATGCTCTGAATAATCTGGACTTGATCAGGATCCTCTGGCATACACAGGATTGGGTAAGGGTCAGGTAGTGTCCTTCCTGGTGTCCTTAAAATCAGTCTTGCTAGCCACGCCTAGAGAGTGACCATGGGTGGCATAGAGATGGCTAGGTACTTGATTAGCATTCCGTTAAAATGCATGAGGAAAAAATGTGACGTAAAAGGAAATGTGATAAACCTTGTTTTTTTTAACAAACCAGGGAAGTGTGTCAGTAGTAGGATGGACCTTTATGTCTTGTGAATAGAAATGTAGTACTGCTTTTCCATGTTTTTTAGTTTTTAGGTGAAGAGCTCTGTTCATGTCTGTTTTAGCTCAAAATTATATCCACAATGCCTATCACAATGTCTAACTAATAGTAGGTGCTCAGTAAATATTTGTTTAATTAATTAACGTTCTCCAGTTTTACTGATAGTTTAGAACCCCAAAGGAATGACAGCAGTACAGGAAGTAGAGCTATCTGGAGTACTACCCCATTGTGGGACTCAAGCATTCGATGGAGATTTAAAATTTTAGGTTATCTCTAATCTTTTGACTCTTAAGACCAGGTAAAGCAATCACCAGCAAACGCTCAGGATTTTCATTATTTAAAGGTATGTATCTGATGCCTTGAGTGTGGTTTGCCTCTTGAAAAGTGTCTATTTAATAGTTTCTTCTCATACTGGGTGATAATTTTAAAGCCTCTTTTCATGGATAGATAAACTGAGAACTAGAGAAGTTAATTAACTTGAAATTGAAAGTGCTAAGATTTGAACCCAGTTCTTTATGACAAGGTCCATGATTATCTTCATTTTGTTTTGTTTGTTTGTTTCCTACAACCCTGGTTACTTATTTTATGGACTGGGAAAATCCAGTGGTGCCAGATGCCAGGTAGCTCAGGCTGGGATGATTATAGAATTTTCCTGAGTCTTAGGGCAGCCAAAGCAGACACAGCTTAAGGGGTAGATGCTTATCTGGAACTAAAGATAAGGTATCAGTATGAGAAGTGCATCAGATCTAAGAGATGAGGGTTGGGGTAAGCTGAAGTGATTGAGATGCGGTGGGAGATCAGGAGTTGAGAGTACAGAATACATAATAGGAAACAGAAGTTCAAAGGATCATGAAAGCAGGCAAGATCATGAATAGCATGTTGGAAGTTCATTCTGGTTGCAGATTGTGTGACTGGTAGAAAATGGACAGCTAGTTTAAAGGCTTGAGGTGGTAACGTAATTCCTCTCACTTGTCTAGTCTTTTCAGGGATACAGAGGTCAAACTGGCTTTCCATCTGAGTCATTCACAATAATTTAACAATAATGACCTGATGTGCCCTCCTGGAGGAGAGCAACTGCATTTGCCTGTCATATAGCTGCAGTTGAAGCAGGGATCCTTCTGAAAGCAGTGTTTGCAGGTCATGCAATGGGAGGAGTTTATCTGGCTTTTTCCAGGTTTGAGTCTTCATGCCTAATGTTTTAGTGATGGAAACTCACATTTTCCTGGCAAAGCATGGCAGCTTCGAGGAAGGAATCCTTGACATTCTCTTCTGCCTCAGAGAGGCTGCTGAAGCTGCATACAGCTGAGATATTTTGGGGTATGGATGTGGGCATGGTAAATTCATTTTTTTGTTTAAAGCTGAGAGCTTAGACAGGGAGGTTGGAAGCTGATCTAGAAAGGTGGGGAAAGAATTTGCTTGTATTTTTACAAGTTGGCAGCCTTGTTTAATTAGCAATCTGCAATGCCAACTCTGGAAAGAACAGATGTCCCTGTGCATTGTAAGGTAACATGCTCTGTATCCAAACACCAAATGTTGCCTTCAATCTAGTGTCTCAGATGATAGAAGAAAGGGCTGAAGCTATTTAGAATTCAGATGGTTTGCATGGATCTTGAGTTGAGGTTTCTATCAACATTTATATACTATTTTCCCTGATATATGGCATTTAAGAATATTCAGTTTCAGAGATTCACATGAGACCTCATAGGTTCATGATATGTGGTATTTTGTTCAGCATAGACTTGAGTCATAATGGGTTGCAGGGCTGGTGATGTGGGAGTGGGTCACTCAGCTAATACAGCAATCTAACCAACTTCATAGCAGCTGAATCTCATAATTATACTCTCATAATTGTACTATTGTTCCTTTTCCCTTGTGGAGAAAATGATATGCTATAAGGCAGCATAGCATGCTGCCAGAGCATGATCTAGGGAACACTAGTTAAGAGTTATATGACAGTAAAACAAAACAAAACAAAATGGCTTTAGGTAATGCTGGGCTAAACAAAGTTAGTGATACCTGGCCTGTATGGTTTCTCAAAACTTTTAATGTTGCTAATGTGTGTTTTGAAGAAGGATATATATATTTTACAGTTTTCTCAAACCTATTTGATCAAAATACCTTCTTTTGAGAAGGACTATTGTTTTACAGGATTTACTTTGATATCACACCCTAGAGATATTAAAAAATGTGGGTGTTCACATTGTCTTTGGGACTTTTGATGATTAACGTGCATATGCTGCATGGTTATCTGTAATTAACTGGGGTCCTCTGCCTTCACTAGATACTTGGGTTCTGGCCTGTAGAATAAGAGGAATGCAGTGGGTTGGGATCAGAAGGACTCCAGGTTCAGATTTTAGCTCTACCCTCTTTGAGCTATGTGACCTTGAGCCAGTTTTTCTGAGCCTAGTTTCCCCATCTGTAAAATAATAAAAACAACACCTACTTCATAGAGTCATCATGAGGATTAAATGAGATTAAGTATATGAAGCATCTCGGATGGTATCTGTCACATAATAGGCACTAATGTACACTATTTCCTTTCCAGCAGAAGGTCAAGCCTGCAGAGAGGTAGGATTGAGTTTTTAAATTGTGTGTCTGCTGCTGAATATTTTAGATTACATTCCAAAGCTAAATTTTGGGGAATTTATCTTTGCTTTGACTTCCTTCTATATAGCTGGAGAAAGAGTTGATCACATTTGCAAAGCTTTTCTTAGCTTGCGGCATTGTCCTTAAAACCAAGCTAACTTGCCCTCCACCTCCTTCTCCTTGATTGACCATTTGCATATCACAAGACTGCACAGGTGCAGCTGTAGGATTTGAGTCTAAAAACTGCTAAATTTATCCATGTGCCTCACCTTGCTAGATCTATTCATTCTAATTTGGGGTATAAATTGACAATGACATAAGCTACAGAACACTGAGATCTCTGTGGTTCTACCTCATGAGTAGATGTGGATTGAGGCGAGTGGGAGTATTGGTCTTATGTACTAGGTGAAGTCCCAGGCCAGAAAGAAAACTGTCTTGATAAGGTGCTACCACTTCCTAAATCATCCAGGCTTGAGTCTTTGGCCTTTTGGGCTCTTCACAACTTTCTCCAATCCAATCCACTCAGCTTTCCAATCTTACTGATTATACTTCTGAAATAGTGCTCAAGGGCATCTTCTTTCCACTTCCTCCCTAGTTTAGTCACCCCATTACCTCTCCCAGGCTATTTTGCAGAAGCTTCCAAACTAGTTTCTCCAATTCTCACCCCCCCACACACACTCCAATCCAGCTTTGGTCACATCTGTTTACTGCTCCAAAACATTCCTTGCCTCACCATTCCCTTCAAAATGAAGTTCAGAAGTCTCATTGTCTCTGAAGATCTTATATAATCATTCCCCACATTACCTTTCCAAACATGTTGCTCTGTCCCCCCTGTACTCTCCCACAATTCTAACCTAAGGATGAGAGAACTGAAAACCATTTCTGACTTTTTTGGTTCTGAGCCAAATCTTAGCATTCTACACAATACAAATATTATCTCATTTATTTCTTTACATCAACCCTGTGAAGGAAGTGTTATTCCCATTTTACAGATAAGGAAATTAAAACCCAGAGAAGCTAAGTGTTCTCTCTTCTTACCAATATTCTAAACTTCTTGCCTTTTCGCTTGCTTTCTAACCTTTGCTAAAGCTATACCCTCTGCCTGGGACTCCCTTTCTTCGCTCTCCATTTATCTATATATCCTTTTGAGCCCATATCAAATGCCATCTCCCCTCTGAAAATTTCATTTAAGATAGATGAATCTCTCTAAACCGCCATCAAACTTAGTTTATAGTTCATTTATGAGACTATTTTTTGCCTTATTATTTATCTACATGTCTTTTCTCTTCTAAAGTTTGTGCATCTGAAACTCAGGATCTGTGTCTTGAAAACCTCTTTATACTCAGTATAGTGCATGATACTTATTAGATGGATGGATAGGTGCATAGATGGGAGGATGAATGGAAAACACACATATTTTGTGATTTAATACTTTGCTGGTCACCTAAAGCCAATCATAAATTTCCATATCTATGGATGATTCATAGGCCCCAAACTTAATAGGATGAACTCTTAGATTTCCATGCTGTCTTTATGCAGTTTCTTTGCCTAAAATGCCTTTATCTTTCACTGCCTCATTTCTTTTAAGACATTTTCAGGTGTGTCACTGCTTCTGGGAGACCTTCCCTAGTTCCTCTAGGCCAAGGGTTCTTAACCTTTTTTGTTCCACGGACCCCTTTGCCAATCAGGTGAAAACCACAGACCCCTTACTAAGACCACACTATACTGTGTATTATTTAATAAATGTATCACACCCGCACCATCATGACCCCACAAGAATAATGTTTTAATTTTTAATACAAGCTCATGGACCCCCTGAAATCTTTGCATAGACCCCTTGAGGGTCCGTGGACCCCTGCTGTAGGCAGAATCAGGTACTCCATCCACTATGCTTCTGCAGAACTTTGTGTATACCTCCATTGCTGAACTTATTCCTTTTACTGTAGTGATTTTTCTGTGCTTTTCTCCTGATATAAATTATGAGCTGTGAATGTCACAAAATATAAAAATAGTTCCTAACATTTATTAGACGCATACTACTTGCCAAATGCAATATTAAGTGTGTCATATTCATCATGTTTTTCAATCCTGACAACAATCATAAAAGGAGACACCATTATTCTATTTTACAGATGGGTGATGGGGAAACTGAACTTTAGGAAGTTTAGGTTACTTCCCTAAGGTCACTCAACTAAGTGTTAGAGAGGAGGGGTATCTGAAGTAGGACTCCAGAACCTGAAATCTTATCCATTATGCAATGCCTTGTCTGTTTTGTTCCCCTGTGTATCACCATCACCTAACACATAGTAGGCCCCCAGTAAAATATTTGTTAAATAAGTCAATGACTGAATGAGTGATTGTAGTCATTCTCTAAATGCTTCTTGAGTGAATTAATTCACATAGTGGGAAATGAACAATCCTTTCTCTTTCTTTTCAGCAGGAATTTCGCCCACTGGACATGAAAACAGGTGGTAAGCTTTCCAGTTCTGGACTGTGCTAGCAGGACACTTCAAAGCAAGAGCCATGGCTGCAGCAGCAGCTTCTCATCTGAACCTGGATGCCCTCCGGGAAGTGCTGGAATGCCCCATCTGCATGGAGTCCTTCACAGAGGAGCAGCTGCGGCCCAAGCTCCTTCACTGTGGCCATACCATCTGCCGCCAATGCCTCGAGAAGCTACTGGCCAGTAGCATCAATGGTGTCCGCTGTCCCTTTTGCAGCAAGATCACCCGCATAACCAGCCTGACCCAGCTGACAGACAACTTGACAGTGCTGAAGATCATTGACACAGCTGGGCTCAGCGAGGCCGTGGGGCTGCTCATGTGCCGGTCCTGTGGGCGGCGGCTTCCTCGGCAGTTCTGCCGGAGCTGTGGTGTGGTATTATGTGAGCCTTGCCGAGAGGCAGACCATCAGCCCCCTGGCCACTGCACACTCCCTGTCAAAGAGGCAGCTGAGGAGCGGCGTCGGGACTTTGGAGAGAAGTTGGCCCGTCTTCGGGAGCTCATGGGGGAGCTGCAGCAGCGCAAGGTAGCCTTGGAAGGTGTCTCCAAGGACCTTCAGGCAAGGTATAAAGCAGTTCTCCAAGAGTATGGGCATGAGGAGCGCAGGGTTCAGGAAGAGCTGGCTCGCTCTCGGAAATTCTTCACAGGCTCTTTGGCTGAGGTTGAGAAGTCCAATAGTCAAGTGGTAGAAGAACAGAGTTACCTGCTTAACATTGCAGAGGTGCAGGCTGTGTCTCGCTGTGACTACTTCCTGGCCAAGATTAAGCAGGCAGATGTAGCACTTTTGGAGGAAACAGCTGATGAGGAGGAGCCAGAGCTCACAGCCAGCCTGCCCCGGGAACTTACACTGCAGGATGTGGAGCTCCTCAAGGTAGGCCATGTCGGCCCTCTCCAAATTGGTCAGGCTGTTAAAAAGCCCCGGACAGTCAACATGGAAGATTCCTGGGCCGTGGAGGCTGCAGCCTCTGCTGCCTCTACCTCTGTTACATTTAGGGAGATGGACCTGAGCCCTGAGGAAGTGGCTGCCAGCCCTAGAGCCTCACCTGCTAAGCAGCGGGGTCCTGAGACAGCCGCCAATATCCAGCAGTGCCTCTTTCTTAAGAAGATGGGGGCCAAAGGCAGCACTCCAGGCATGTTCAATCTTCCGGTCAGCCTCTATGTGACCAGTCAGGGCGAGGTGCTGGTCGCTGACCGTGGCAACTACCGTATACAGGTCTTTACCCGCAAAGGCTTCTTGAAGGAGATCCGTCGTAGCCCCAGCGGCATTGATAGCTTTGTGCTGAGCTTCCTTGGGGCTGACTTGCCCAATCTCACTCCTCTCTCAGTTGCCATGAACTGCCACGGGCTGATTGGTGTGACTGACAGCTATGACAACTCCCTTAAAGTATACACCTTGGATGGCCACTGTGTTGCCTGTCACCGGAGTCAGTTGAGCAAACCGTGGGGCATCACAGCCCTGCCATCTGGCCAGTTCGTAGTAACTGATGTGGAAGGTGGAAAGCTCTGGTGCTTCACTGTCGACCGAGGAGCAGGAGTGGTCAAATACAGCTGCCTCTGCAGTGCTGTGAGGCCCAAGTTTGTTACCTGTGATGCTGAGGGCACTGTATACTTCACCCAGGGTTTGGGCCTCAATCTGGAGAATCGACAGAATGAGCACCACTTGGAGGGTGGCTTCTCCATTGGCTCTGTGGGTCCTGATGGGCAACTCGGTCGCCAGATTAGCCACTTCTTCTCTGAGAATGAGGATTTCCGCTGCATTGCTGGCATGTGTGTGGATGCCCGTGGTGACCTCATTGTGGCTGATAGTAGTCGAAAGGAAATTCTCCATTTTCCTAAGGGTGGGGGCTATAGTGTCCTCATTCGAGAGGGGCTCACCTGTCCAGTGGGCATTGCCCTTACTCCTAAGGGGCAGTTGCTGGTTTTGGATTGTTGGGATCATTGCATCAAGGTCTACAGCTACCACCTAAGAAGATATTCTACACCCTAGAGGAAGAGAAGTAGCAGTTCCTTCTGCTTCCGAGCCAGCCTCCCTTCCCCTTAGTCCTTGGTTGTCAGTGGAACTATAGAGTAGGCTCAGCCTGTGTCCTTATTCCAGCTGGTTAGTCCTAGAATTTTAGAAGCTCTGTCTTTCAGTGTTTTTTATTTTTATTTTCCTAAATTTAGAGCTTCAATAGATGTATTGCTTCAATAGGATACATGACACGTGGGTTTAGCTGAAGTTTGATTAGAAGTTAGTCATTTCCAGGGCTTCAATAGAGAGAGCCACTTTAGCCTTTTTTGTAGATAGACATTTGCCCCTATATTGAATCCTTATTGATTTTCTTCTCTTCTGGCTTTGGTATCTCTGGTCTTTTGCTTCCTTCTTACTAGGAATCTGTGACACTTTCTCTTCAACTCTGGCTGCATTCAGTGTGCATGCTCCAGTGGGATCTGCTCTAACTTTCAGTGATATTTCATATATCATATCCCTGTGGCATGATGTCTCAGATCTGATCACCCTTACCAGAGTGAAAGCTCGTTCATTTACTGCCACCAAGGAAGAAATACTGTCCTTTTGGGATGCAGTGCCTCTCAGCTGGGGATTTGTGCCATCTTGGATTGGTCTCATATTGCAGATATGACAGAGAATGGATTGACTCTAGTTGGTTGGTGTTGAAAACTTCAGCCTGGAAATGGATTGCCTTTTAAAGGAGCATAGGTATTGGAATTATGCCAAAGCATAGGAAGATGGGAATAAGCAAACATGAATGCTAATGTAGTCAGAAAATACTTTAGTCTCCAGGGCTCATCATTTTTCATATCACATCTCTCCACTGACCTGTACTGAGAGTTGTCTAAGAAATTGCACAGCACAGGCCCAGGGCCAACAAAGTGGGGAAGTGGACACACCTCATTTTCATTACTAAAACAACAAATAAAACTATTGGGTCCTTATTCTGTATTTTCCCCAAGAGAGTGTTTAATATTTGATTTGGAGATTTATTTCCATTCCTCTATCAAGCATTAAATAATTGAAAACTGTTTCTTCACCATTGGTGTTCATGTCTCTTAATTAAATATGGGATTTGGGGGATGAGGAGAGGGAGAATTTGTACCATATGATTTTGCTTCCTTATCTGACACTACATTCTTTGAGAGCTTGGGATCTACCCAGATGAAAATCCAGCTAAAAGTACCATTATGTACCATAATCCAAATCTCACTCCCACATACATATGTACAGTATCAGCGTCGGAGGTTGAGAATTACTAACACAACATTTTAAATTGAGCCTTGGCCATCTGTTTTATCCTTATAATTACATTCAAAAAAGAATGAGAGCCTTGCGCTTTTAAGAAGAAAAGCTTATGGGTGAAGGAATTTGTGATGTGGGTCCTAGGCTTTGGTGTTTATAAGCAACATACCATACTTTTTAGGTACAGAGATAATGGCAAGCCAAAGAGCTATTCCCTTGCTTTCACTGAAACATAATTTGTTAGGCTGAGCTATTTGAAAATGGTGTTTTTGGTTGGTGGTATGGTTTTTTTGTTTGTTTGTTTGTTTGTTTGTTTGTGGTCTTCTGTTTCTATAACTGCCAAAGGATAGGAAAGGATGTAAAGTGATGCTGAACTAGTTTGTTTTGTGCTTTTCACCTGGAGAAAGCCCCATGTTCCGATTATGAAATTGTATATGATTTTCAAAGATTGTGTAATTGAGAGGAAATTGATTCAATTAAAAGTGCATCGCAAATGACTCCACTGGTTATTAAAGCCACTTTATCTGTGGTGGCACACAACAGCAGGAGATCTATCTTTGATGTCAGTGGGGGACTTGCTGAGGCAGTAACAGCAGCCGAGGCCTTTGGCACATGGCTTGCAGTTGAGAAATGAATATAATACATTATGGTGGGCTGGCCTGCAATAAAGAGGCCAGGGCTTCTCCAACTGCCGATGCTTTTGGAAGGTAGTGCTATCGTGATCGGCATTCAGCATTTATATCTCTCCCCCCTCTGAACCGTATTTATACTTCGGCCCTCAAGTATAGTAGGTGTCTGCCAGCTCAAAATGGAAGTAAGTGTGGTCTGAATGTTTTTTATTTCTTTTTCCCCTTTGCTGTGAATATTTTAGGCTGTGCGTAGTACAGTCCATTTTCAGTTATCAACCATGTTGACTAAATTGCAGAGTATGTCCTAAGAAACTAATTTGCTCAATTACAGCAGGTTTTTTTTTTTTGTTTTTTTTTTTTAAGGCAACAATACCCTTATTCAAATAAAGTTTTACATGCAAGACTGTCTTATAAAATAGATCAAAGAGCAGCTGCTCTGGTTACAGGTTTCTGAGCCTGGTGAACAAGTTGCTTTCTCCTCTCACCTCGTAACTTCCTGTGGAACCATTGCAAAACTTGTGAAGCTGCAGGATGCTTTCTGAAAACCACTGAAGTACAGCATTGCTAATCTTCCAGTTCCATCGTATTGGTCCTGTGGCCTTGGACAAGTCACTTAACCTTTCCTCTTCTGGAAAATGATGTAAGTGATACCTGCCTCCAGGAAAGGTGTAAGAAATGAGAGGTAATGGATGTGAAAATACCCAGAGTTCAGTTCCTGGCATAGACTTGGTACTCAGTCAGTGATAGCCATTATTATCTTCTCTTGATGGGTTGCTGAAAAGTGCCTGGTGGTGTGAGGATATCCAGCCATGGCAAACAGTACCCTCCCTCTACTCTGACAGGTTCCTAGGTGGAAATCAGAACCTCTCAGGCATTTCCTCCCCAGACCGTAAGTCTCCAAATAAATTGGAATCTCATTTTCCTCTTCCATGGGTCCCATGAACATAAAGATACTGATGAGATAAAGCCATAGGTCTTGGGTCTAAGTGTATATTTTGTTACAGCCTCCATCCTTACCACTGCCCTGCTTAAAAATTCATCCAGGCCACCTGCCTGCCACAGAGTATGTCCTCAATTATTTAATTAGTTTAATTATTTAAGGTTTTTAAAAGCTGAACACAAACAAATGACCCACAGGTTGGCTAAGCCTCTTCTTCCCTTTAACATTCCAAGTTATAATATATAGAATTTAAGGTTTTGGATCAATGTGATGGATTGCCTCATTCATGCATTCATTCAACATTTATTGGACAACTTCTGTGGGCCAGGCAGTAGAAAAAAAATCTTAATCTAATGATAAGTGATAATAATGTGTCTACTTTTTCATAAGTCATTTCACAGTCTTTTCTGTGTGACGTGTTTGGAATCTAGTATCATTGTGTTGCCCTGGACTTCATCAAAGGTAGGTAGTGTCTGAGTAATAATGTAAGTCAATCCCAGTGTACACTCCAGTCAAGAGATAGTCAGCAGAGGGGCACTCTATTTTTCCAATCAGTAGGATAAACTTGGTTCGGATCAGTAGGATAAAATTGGTTTCTGTGGGTAAAGCAAGTAAGGCTAAAGTAGATATACTTTTAATCTAGTACTAATTAATGCTCTCTTAAAATTGAAGTGAAGTGAAGTGAAGCTCTGTAGGAAGAAAATGGAAGGCAGAGCCTAGTACGAGATTCAGGGCTTTAACCTGCACCTGGCTGAGATGCTAATTTGCACTCAGGCCTTGCAGCCCTTCAAGGGATCTCAGAACAAATTACAGATACGAAACAGCAGCTGCCTGGATGAATTTTACAAGGAGGGCAGAGGTGAGCTAGGAGGCTGTAGCAAAATACATTCTTAGACCCCAGACCTATTCATGGGACCCTAGCCAAGTCTGGAGTTAGCTTGGTACCACAGAGACTGGCAGCATCTTCTAGTGGCAAGGTCACTGGACTTGGAATCAGGCCTGGGTCTGAATCACAGCTCTTTCCCTTGAGCTATAATTTCCTCATCTGGTAAAAGGAAATGCCATCTTGTTTTAAAAAGCTGTTGTGAGAACTAAAAGGTATTAAATGAGATCGTATGTGTAAAAATAGTTCAGAAAATGTGAGGTGCTCAGAAAATGTGAGTAGCCTTGTAGGGTGCATCATGTTGAGCTGATGCAGATTCTTCAAATAAATACTGGAAGAGATTTCAGACATATATTGGTGATGCAATAGTATCTTGAGCTCTGCTTGGCTTCTTAATTAAAAAGCCTACTGGAGATAGAGAGGGACTGCTGGAGAAGCAGAGGCAAAACTCATTCACAGCAATGTATCCCACCAGGAAAGCCAGCACATAAAACCTAAAGGCTGATTATTTGATTAAAGTAATTAGGATGGTATCTTGACTCTTTTTGAGAGGTTAAATGGAGTCAAGGCAAAAAATATATGCATATAAATTAATACATGGAAACATCCGTGTTTAGCTATTCCTATAAATGGCTAACTTAAAAGGCTTTTTCCTCAGGGTCAACATTCATTAGCTCAAATTACAACAAAAACAAGCAACAAGTCTCACTGCTGGGTGGAGGCAATATAACATGGTGGTTAAAACTTGGGCTTTTGTAAGCAGTGAGGCCTGTATTCAGTCCTGCCCCCACCCCCCACCCCCCAATTTTTAACTCTTATCACTTTTAAGTCATTTGGCCTATCTGAGCCTCACTTTCCTCATTAGTATTATATAGGTAGTGTTTACCAATTTATTACATTATTATGTAGAGATGACATTTAAAAGACTACCAGGCATTTCATATAGTAGTTAAAAATTTAAAGTTATAGTAAGCTAAATGTATTTGAAAGTTTCATTTTTGTGATAGAAGGATGATATGAAACTAATGAGGAAAAAGTCTATTTCCTCCTAAAGGAAAATTATTTAGTAACTCAATGAAATCCTGATTGAAAACATGAAGAATATGTGTGTCGGTATGTGTGAATGTCAAATGCTTGTGTTTCATATACAAATACAACTGGGATTTTTATTTTGGTAGTTTACTCAGCTTACCTGATTATAACTCTTAATGACAGACTGCATCTTTTCACAGAATACTGAGATCTGAGATTTCATTCATTCACTCATTAAACATACATAAGATATCTGTTTATTGTTAGTAGCAATAATTAATATAAGTAATAAGTGCAAAGATGAATCCATCATGAATCCTGCAGTCAGGTAGTTTATGATCTGGCTGGAGAGATAAGGTATGTAAACAAATGATACAAATATAATGAATAAAATAAATGGTGCAAGTTAGAAATGAGTGCCAAGTGTTTGAGAAAAGATCATTTCTAGTTGAGCAGATCTAGTTGCTGAAGGGTCTTGGAAGTTGAGAGAATAGTATAAACAAAAGTTAAACATTAAAGGGAAGGGTGAGAGGTTTATTTTAGTTTAGGGGGCATTAGAGAAATCCAAAAGGCCTAAAATTATTCATTTTTTCATGGCCCTTCGTTTAAGTAGTTTAACAATGCAAATGGTTCTCTTTTTGCCTGCTCTAAGCTACATCACACACTTCCATGTCAGTAAGGCTTTCATTCTTAAGAATCAGAATTTCCTTGAAGTGCAGGGTTGCGGGGAAGCAGGGTAGGAGAGGGTAAACAGGGAGATGACGTAGAGGGTTTGAAAATGACCCCTGCCCCCAATATTCTAATATATCTCCCTACTAAGAATCACTGGTTGACACTCTCGAAAATAAATTTTTCTGCCTTTTTAAAATCCTGAAATTGCTCCTCCCCAAAAGCTAAATAGGCTAAATGAGTCTTGCAATCTTAGTCTTGCAATCTTAATATAACTTTGTAATAAATATTCTGACTCCGTTCTTGATGTCTAACTAGACAGTTCTCAAGACCCACCACCCTCCCTCTCCTGTTCCAAATCTGGGCAAGCTGATAATGTCCAGATGCTCCCTCTTTTGGTGCCAGCAGGAAGTTCGAATGACACAACCCCTAGCACAAGCGTTGGCTCTCTCACTCAAGCCCCACCCCCCTAGCCAACCTGATTGGGAGCCTACCCTGTTCTCCCCAGAAAGTTTCACTATGTGAGTAATAAACCTTTTTACACCCTCCTATGTGTGTGACATTATCAGTCATCAGCTGAACCAAATTTTGGGTGGGGGGGTTCAGTCCATCTATGCAGAGTGACTACAACAAATGGTGCAATGAACAGGGTTGAACAGGGTTTCTTGGTGAAAGATCCACCACTGGGAGTCTTCTCTTTCTTTGGTTTTTTAACTGGCTCTGCTCCTGGCTAGCATGCTCTTTGAGTTGCTGCCTGCTGGCAAGCTTGCAGTTTTATCTGCTGGTTTGTGCTGCATTTGCTGAGTCCCGCTATCCCTCTGTGATAGATTTTAATTTGGAAGTTTTGATAATTGGCATTCAGAGACAGGAGTATGGGGTTGGGGCCCTCCTTAAAGTGGCCCTGGGTCATGGATCTCAGTCTGGACCTATATGTGTGTCTCAGATTAGATCGGGTTTCTAAGTTCCAGCATAAATGATGACCGATTCTAGGCTCAAGAGAATGACTTTTTACCTTTTGACTGTTGGTTGTGATGTCAACCAAGCATTGGCTCCCATTCTAAGAATAATCAGGGAAAACACTGATGCCCTGTGCAATACATGGATTCATGTGGAGAAAGAGTAGTCACCATGTGGAATGCTGTGATCCACACTCTTAAAAACAGATGGATCACAAAGACTCTACAGAATGCCTTTGCTATTGCTGCTGCTGCTTATGCCTCAGTCACCAAAAATGATCCTAATCCTTAACATTAAAGGGGGAAACATCATGGCACCCTCATAGTACAGCCAAGGGGTTAATTCAAACTTGACTTAAGCCCAGGTTCCTTAAACCCTATGAAGCAACCATTGCCATGTGTGAGGCCCCTATCCTTGATGATACCAATTCACAACTCTCTGGAGAAAGAAACTTATGGATATGAGCAGGGTAGATCAGAACCCCTTTCCTGAAATACATATAGTAAGGACCCTACCCCTACCCCTGTGGGGGGTTGGGGGGAGAACATTGCAAACAAGCCTGGGTGCAGGGAGAGGAAACAAACTGAAACAGATCCACAATTTGAACCAACTGGAAATTCAAAATTTACTAAAAGAATTTATACAGCAAAAAAGATAAAAAAAATACTGGTTAGCTTTTGTGCCTATACAACATGGGTTCTGAAGTAACTTTTAACATCTGCTGAAACTGGCAAACCTTCGTGGCCTTAGTCAATACTGGGGCTCAAGTTACAGTTATACTTGGAGATTCCATTAAATTCAAACAAGATACTCCCTATATTCTTAGGGGAGTTACTGAACATAAAATGGAAAACAAACAGCTGTGCCTTACCTTAACCATTAGAACTACTGCCTTGCCTAAATTCCCATAGATAGCACCATTGCCCTAAAATATCCCGTAGTAGGCATGGATGCTCTAACCCAATGAGTAATAAATTAAAATGGAATTAAGTCTTTGGCACATACAATCAACTTGCCAAAATGGGATCCATGGGCCTTTCCCTCCCCTTCCTGCCCCAGTTAAAATAGTTAATATAGCCTAATATTATAACAGAGCCTTCAAGGTTTGAAACCCATATACAAAACCTATTTAGAGAAAGAGTGATTATTCATCTGTCAGCCCAATTTGACCTGCTCTTAAACTTGGAAAGAATGCATGTGGAGTACCACAACTTTAATGCCAGGGTCCCATCCATTAAAACCCCCATACCAATATTATTGTAATTACTAACCACATTCAATAACAATTAGAAATACTTTGCAGTCACAGATTGAGCCAATAAGTTATGTTCAATACTTATTTCAGCATCTTAGCCAGTTTGACCTCCTCCTCCCTCCTCTGAGATTCATTTGACACACTCATTGAGGCCATACAAACATTCACAAAAGAGCTTCCTAAAAGGGATGGATCATTGCCTCACACAGTGCAAAGTCCCGTCACCTCAATTAAATCCCTGAAATTAATTCATAAGCTGAGGGCTCCTCAATCCCTGAAACTGTCAAACAGTTATGGATCCTCTTAGCACCCACAAAGTTAAAACAAGCCCAACATCTTGTCAGCCTTTTTGGGTTCTGGGGGCAACATGTTCCTTATTTGCAAATTTTAATCTCATTTATACTGTTAAAAACTGGCCCACCTTGACCAGGGATCCTACAACAAAAAGCTCTAGAATCTACCCAAATTGCAATACTACAGGTACTCCCATTGTTGCCCCCCAGAAACTCCTTCACTATGAGGCTTTAGCAACCTCCTCTCCTGCCTCCTAGAATCTCTGGACCACTTATGATGGCAAAAGTTGCCCATGAACTTCTAGTGCAAAAAACTGCCCTCGTTCGTCCCACACTACAAGCCATTACAGTGCAATTGCCGGCCACGTACTTGATTTCTCTTGGAAACAGAGGTTGGTAGTCTCAGGGCCTGAGTCCGTGATTCTCTATACCCACCTGCCCAAGGTCAGGTAATAAAATTTGCACTGATTGATTTTTTGGGAGAAAGGTTATATACAAATGGTCACATATACCCTTGAGCCTCCACAGAAGGGTAATTAATTGTTAGGGGCAAATCATTAAGCAAAATCCTTGAAT
Organism: Cabassous unicinctus; assembly: GCA_029593785.1. Lineage (NCBI taxonomy): Eukaryota > Metazoa > Chordata > Mammalia > Cingulata > Chlamyphoridae > Cabassous > Cabassous unicinctus. The sequence goes on along the minus strand of JAQZBX010000077.1, from coordinate 63,679 downwards.
GTGTTCCCTTCCATGCTTTTGATTGTAGGCACAAATGCCTGTTTTCCTCCTCTATAACATGGGGGTGTTAACTCCAGCCAATTCATATTCCCCCAGTGGAAAGCAGTTATAAAGAGGGAATTTTATATTTATTCTGGAAGATGTCTATTCCTATGACTTCAATTACCTATGTCAATAGGTACCAAAACTGCATTTTTCAGGTTTCACCTCCCTTTTGCTCTTCAGGCTGGTGATCCAGTTGCTCAGTCTTTATTGCTAATTGTATATCCCTTAGAAACCTTTGACTTGCTATATTCACAACTGAACTCAACTCCCCCATACCTGCTGCTTTTCCTTTGTTCCACCAAAGGAACACCAGCACCAGCACTTAAGCCTTGGCACCAACTCCAACCATCTCCCTTATCCCCCACGGTTCTACCATAAAGTTCTGATTATTCTAGAAACTTAATATTTTTCACACCCATTTATTATTCATCCTCATGGCTACTAAATTTTAAGCTGGATTATTTGCCCCCTGGAACACTGCTACAACTTCCTAACTGATCTTCCTGACTCTAGCATCCCACATACAGTTCTTTCTATCCCAAGCCCAGCTCTTTCCCACACCAGCCAGTCTTAAATGCCAATGCTAATAATAATAATAAAAAAAAAATACACAAAATTTTCATATGGCCTTCCATTGCTCCTAGTAAAAGTACAAATTCCTTAACATGGTCTACAAGTCTCAGTGTGGTTTAGTTCCTGTCTACTTATATTTGCAGATTTATCTCAATACTGCTCCCATCCCACCCTACCACTCTGCTCCATTCATATTTCTTCTCATCTCAGTGCCTTTTTTTCTTTTTTTAGGGTAACTTACACTCATTTATTCTTTAAAAAAAAAAAAAAATTAACAAATCAGTTTTACTTTTCTCACTACCTGAAACTTTCCCTCTCCTGACTCACCTATGTTGGGCTCTTACCTCTTTCAGGTCTTCTGGGAAGCCTTTCCTGACCCACCACAGTTTGAGTCAGGTGTCCATACCATCATCTGTGTTTCCTCCTTATAGCATATACACATTGCATTGAAATTTCCTAGTTAATGCACCTCTTTCCCAATCTAGACTGAGTTCTGTGAAGGCAGACAATATCTGATTTATTGCTGCATCCACAGCATCTAGTATAGTACTTGAAACATTGTCGGCACTAAAATTGTTGCTGAATAAAACCAGGGCAGGGGGTCAGCTTAGCTCAGATGTTGATATGTAAGAACACTCTGGCTCCCATTTAGTCCCAGCTGGTTATGCCACCTCCTGTTCCTCCCATCACCCACCTCCCTGAATCACTAACTCTAGCTGTAACAAAAACTGGGGTGGGGTTGAGAGGTGGGAGGAGTGGCTCCCTCAGATTTGCTTTTCCTTGTTGAATCTTTTCAGCTATAAAATAATTATGCCATGTTCCCTTTAGGACTCAGCCCAAACTTTGTTTTGGTACAAGTCACCTCTGGGAGAGAGGAGTCAAAATAATATCTTTAATTGTATGGTATAGGAATTATATCTCAAGAATGTTGGTACCAAGAAAAGAAAAGAGGGAAGCGGGTGTGGCTCAATCGATAGAGCTCCCGTTTACCATATGGGAGGCCCCAGGTTCGCTTCCCGGGGCCTCCTTGTGAGGGCAGGCTGGCCCGCACGGCGCGGTGGGCCGATGCAGCAAAACCTCACAGCAAGGGGGAGATAAGCAGACACAGAAAAGACACACAGCAAATGGACACAGCAAACACAAGCAGCGAGGGGGGGATAAATAAATAAATAAATAAATCTTAAAAAAAAAAAAAAGAGATAACTTTGGACACACAGACTCTTGAATTGCCTGTCAACATACTTCCTTGCATGGAGAAAACAGAGGAGGGAACAGGGTCAAGTCCTAATTCTATTGCTAACTGACAGGGCCCTTTAGCAAGTTACTTCTCCTTCAGACTCCATTCCTACAACTATATTAATTGGTGTATTAAATTAAGGATCTTTCCAGTAGTAATTTTCAATGATTCTGGTGTCCCAGATCTTATGGACTTCTTAGGCCAAGATATCCAAAATTAGTTTTCCATCTTCCTGGGTACCCATGGAATGGGAGTGAGCAGAAATGGTGCAGAACCCATAGACCATAAGGTGGAATCCATAAGGTCTAGGGCTGGAATGTCTGATGAAGACAACCAGGGGCAGTTCCAACCCAGTGAATCGATGGTCAAGTCAATCTCTAAGATTCAGCTCAGAGCCTGCACCCTGACCAGAGTCAAGGTGTTGCTAGGAAACGAGGGTCTGGAGGCAGCTGGCTTTCATGATGCAGGTTGGAGTCATGCTGGTTTGTCTGCCTCTCTTCACACTCCTCCTAAGGACTTCTAATCATTGCAGGGGGAAGAGAAATGCGTCTTGGAAAGAACACTTTTTGGAGTGCCACTGTGGTTGAGTAATAGCAAAATGTAAGTGGTGAGAGGACTGGAGCAAGAAAAGATGGAAGAGAGAGAAGGCAAGAAAGAATATGATTTACCAGCTGTAAGCCTTTGGATTACATATCTTAAACCACGTACCTCAGTTTCCTAGGCATAAACCCCAGAGGGTTGATGTGAGGATTAAATGAGCTCGTGCAGGTGAAGGGCCAGCCTGCCTCCCGGCATATCCTGGGTTCGCAGTCCATGGCCTCTGTTGTTATAGGGAGGCAGTAAGGCTGGTGGGCTTTGGAGTCAGTCAGTCCTGGGACAGAATCTGCCCTTACCCCTAGCCATGAGTCCTTGAGCAGATGAGTTTTCTCAATGTGGGGATAAGAATCTGGATCTCACAGGGTTGTCATGAATAAGATATGAGATCATGTGATTGATCTGTCCATAGTAGGAACTCACACTTATGTCAGTGTTGCCTTCTCTTCTGCCACCCCCACCCCATTCCCTGCTCCACACACACACATTCTTGACCTCTAAAAGCTTGATACTCAGCTGTGCAAACATGCCCTACTCTGTGCCCCCACTGCTGGGCTCCTGGCTGTGCTTTCTGATAAATTTATTTTCTATTCTTCATTCCCACTCCAGGTTCAGGCAGGACTCAAATTTGTGAGCAGGCAGATTAGCCAGGGGAAAACAGCCTTGGCTTACTTTAGAAGTCTGGCAGGAAGAAGGCTGTTGTCTGTGCTCAGGACTAGACAGAGCTGCAGCATTATGGTTCTTAATTTGCAAAACAAAGGCTAAGACTTATAATCATTAAAGTAATTATTTCTCTTAGTAATAATAAATGATGATGATTATTTCCTGAGCTTTTATTATATGCCAGATACTGTGCATATTGATTCATTTAATTCTCAGAACAAAACTGTGAGGCAACACATCATTATACCCATTTTAATGATAAAGAAATTGAGATTCAGGGATCCAAAATGCCTTGTCCTAAGTCATACATCTGTCAAATAGGAGAAATGACTCACTCACAACCGGATATGTATGTCCTTATTTGTGGGAACTTATTCCATTGATAAGGTAGAAAGGCAACAGTGTTACATGTGTTGAGCCTGCTATGGGCCAATTGATCACATGGTCTCATATCAACCTTATAATTATTCCCCAGGTACCTCCCAAGCTGGCCCCTTATTTTCACTTCCTTTGAAGTATTTAGAGAGTCAGCCTCCCTTATTCGTGACAATTCTTAGCTGTGGACACAGGTAACAGCAAATTCTCTAACTACTTGGGTAACTGAGGCACAAAGCCATTCAAGATATTGAATGGCCTAACAAAGAAGCCAACAGAATTCCTTAGGAGCAGCTGAGGGGATCCAGACACTATTGCTCTTAACTTCCCTAGAGGCGCCAGACTTTCCCATACATCCAGCTTTGCATCCCATGCCCCCTGAATTGGAATTCCCTTCTCTTCCCCCTCTCCAGTTGGCAAATGCCCAGTCACCCCTCAAGGCTCTGCTGAGGCATCTTCTCAAAATCACAATCCCCTGTCCCAGTCAGTCCCAGTCAGGGGATGCAGGAGCTGAGGCATGGGATTGTTACAGTCCTTCTAGGCAGTCCCCAGGAGCACCTGGGCAGCTGAGGGGATCCCAGCCTACCCCAGGTGGGTTAGGGCCCCAGCTCTCTGCACAGCCCCTTTATCCCTGGACACAAACATCCACCTCACACTTTCCTCTGTCACAGCACTTATCTGTGTCCACCTGTTAGTCTTTCCCACTTGCCTGTGAGCTCCTAGAGAGCAGGGATGGTCTCTGACTTATCTCGGCATCCTTAGCACCTAATATTGGGCCTGGCATATATTAGGGGCTCAAAATACCACTGTGGAATGATGGAGGGTTGAGAGAGGAGGAAGGAAGGAAATAAGACAGAGGGCGAAGGAGATGTTTACAATGTGGCATCTCAGAGGACTGTCTGTGAGTGAGGCCGCTCTTGAGCTGGTAGGTTAGACCTGCTGATAATGACCTGGGGAAGGCAAAACCTGCGTCTCTGTGTTCCCTCCACACCAGTTTGTTCTTCCTAAACAGCTGAAGCCCAGAGAGATAGCAAAGATCCCATATTCCTCCAGGGAAATTCCACACTCTTCAGTGCAAGACAGCTGAGAAGGGTCCTATGGAACAATCCTGCTTCCTCAATCTGTGAATGCCCCGACTGTGACTGTGACATGGGAACAGAATGAGTGTAGTTAGAGTGGAATCCAGGTAATGGCTTACAAACAATGTCAATCTCTTGTTGCTTCCCCTAAGAAGGACAATGGGGATAGTCTAAATGCTTTAGGCGACGGCGTATTCATGTGTGCATGTCCTCTCAATTAAGCAAACGGGCAGTCTGCCAACCTGTGACTCTGCCATCTCTAAGGATGGGGGAGGGGCTTTGGCAACTAGGGGTCTTTGAACTTGCTCTAAGTTTTCAAGAGAAGGAAGACCAAAAAGTACTTCTGGCTGGTTATTAAAACTTCCTCTTCTCAACTGCAGGTTCTAATTGATTGCAAAGCTTACCTCAACTTTCCCATCTGTAGAATAGAAATTGCCAGCCTAGAAAAGGAATGGGAAACACCTTGCACACTACTCACTATTTCCTACTCTCACGCCCAGGACAGACATTGCTAAGCAATCACTGCATTCTTTCCTACAGAGCCCGATCCTGACCCAGAATCAGTATTATTCAACACAGTATTCCATAGCAACTACCATTTGATCATAATTGGCACATTAAAAAATAATAAATAATTTTTTAAAAAATCCTTAGGCCTGACTAGAAGATTGCTAAGGCTGCTTCCAGCTCTGATTTTTTTAAGCCTTGATTTTACCTTATAATGCCTTCCCTAAGCTAAGGGTTGGGAAGCAATTTATAGGGGGGGGGTATTAGGGAGAAAAGGAAGTATTTCCACCCCTGCTCCAAGCTGAGGGTCTAAACTCTGAGTCTTAGTTTTCTTCAGTTCAACTGTGGATAAGAGGAACAGAACAGGAGAGCAAATGGTGCCCTTGGGTTTGATGCCAGCCTCTAAACAGAGCTCTCTGAGGCGGCTGTGGTACAGTCAGACAAGCAATGACTTTGTGATTAAAGCAACCTAGGCTCAAACCCCTGCTTGGCCAAGTTCCCTGGTGTGAACCCCAACAAGTCACCTCCCCTCTCTGAGCCTCAGTTTCCTCAAGCATGACATGCAGATAGCAACGTCTACCTTACAGACTTGATGTGAGGAGTAAATTGGATGAAATAATGTACATGAAAGGGCTTTGTGAGATGCACTGCGCTGAGCACATGCAAAGGATTATTATTCTTGGTGTGCACCGACAGGAAAAAGACAAGGGTGTTCCATTCCAGATGGACTCAATCTAAACCAGGGAACAAATGCTTTTTTTGGTAATTTCATCTGGTGGAAATGGCAGTCTCATGGGCCTATTTGTGTTTAATGAACCACATCCTGTATCATCTTTTTGCAAGGTTCCGAGGAGAAATAAGCTGGCTCTCTCCTCTGGCGTGCTGCAGACTACAGTGTCCAGCTCACATTTAACCTCCTCTGGTCTCTCTTCTCTTGCCAAGACAAACCACGACCCCAGAGCGAGAGTGATCCTACAAATTGCTGCACAGAAGACAAGGTGTGAGGGGAGGCGAAGCAGCTATTTCTGAACTCCCACCACAATGCTGGGACCCTAGTACAGACTAGCTTAGGCCAACACCAGCCAGGCTCGCATCTTGGGATCTTAGCCCGTGTTATCGTTAAGGAATGTGAGGCTCAGAGGTGGCTGGCTTGGGGTCACACACCCAAGAAGTAGAGAAGCCAGATTTATCTGAACCCAAAGCCAGTGCTTTCAGATCTTCAACCAAGTATTGCTTTATATCAGTGGTCTTTAACCCTTCTGGGATCAGAAAACCCTTTGAGAGTCAAGAAAGCTATGAAACCTTTCTTTTACCAAATAAAACACAAATGCAGAGAGACAAGATTTTGCCTATAATACTAAGGCATTATGACCATCTGAGGTTCATTCATTCATCATTAATTTCAATAAATATTGTTGAATGCTATGTGCCAGGCACTGCCTAGGCATTATGCCACAATGTTTAGCCAAGCAGGCATGGTACCTGCCTTCATGGAGTTTATAGTTTAGTAAGTGAGACGGACATAAACCAAAGAGATGCACTAATGAGTATGAAGCTACAAATTGAGGTTAGCAAGGTGTAGCAAAGGAAAATCATTCTATGAGAGAATGTAACAAGGGATTTCAACCAAGCCTGAGGCTGTTTTGAAAGGTCTCCTGAGGCTGTGAAGTTTGAGCTGAGGTCTGAAGTGATCTAGACAAACAAGGAAAAAGGCAAGAGGCCCAGGTGCAGGGGGAATGTAAGTGTGGCTAAAAGGCAGAGTGCCTGGGGGGAGATGGGGCTGACAGTGGGTTTGGGACAGGTTAGATCTGACAGAGCCTTAAGGCCAAGGGGAGGAATTTGGAAATTATTTTCAGGAAAATGACTTTAGAGGTGAGGAGTGGCATGATGGGACCTTCATGTTGAAAACATCTGTAGGGCTTCTGTGGTAGGAGTGGAACTGCGCAGGAACGGAAAGGGAAAACCAGGTAGGAGGCCCACACTGGCGTCCAAGCAAGCGGTGATGGGGGCTTGGGCTAGGGTGGCAGTTTGAGAAGGAAAGAAGTGGGCAAATCCAAGAGCTGTTTGGGGATTAAAACTGATAGAACTTGAGATGGTTTGTAAAGGGTGAGACCAGGGAGAGGGTGGCATCAAGGACAACATCTACTGTCCTTGCTCTGTATCTAGATAGATAAGTTTTTCAGTGAAATGGGAAACATTAGGAGAGGACCAACTTATGTTAGGTGTTAGGAAGCAGGGGCACGGCGTGGTAGTGACTGTCTGAGGAAAGCTTGGAACTGGGAATTATCAGTGCAGGGATGGTAACAGAGAGCACGCCTGGGATTCCCCACAGAGACAGTCCAGGAAGAGGAACAAAGAGGACAGGCCCTGAGCTTCACCAACATTTACTGGTTTGACAGAGGAGGACGAGCCTGCAAAGGAGATAAGAGAAGGAACAGCCAGAAAAGGAGGAGGAAGAACTAGTACCATGGAAGCAAACTAGTACCATGGAAGCTCCCCTGCAAGTTCTCGCATGACACCAAGAGGCTGCAGAGCTGTGAAAACAACTCACCTTCAATACAGACTCCTCACCCCACCCCCAGCCATTTTTCCGATCCCTCTCTAGTTTATGGCATGTGTGGGGAGTAGGAAATACTGCAGTATTACTGATTTTGTTCCTTTTATGTAAAGTGTTTCATAGAAGAATAAAGAACTTTTTGTTGAAAAAAGCGAGAGGCTGCAGAAAGGTCAAGCAAGATGGGAATTGAAAAATGCCCCCAGGTATTAAATCACTAGGGAAGGAAAACATTATCCATACAGGTCTCAGCTTCTAAGATAGCCTTTTTATTTTATTTATTTATTTTAAAAGATTTATTTATTTATTTATTTATCCCCCCCTTGCTGCTTGTGTTTTACTGTGTCCATTCGCTGTGTGTTTCTTCCATGTCTGCTTATCTCCCCCTTGCTGTGAGGTCCTGCTGCATCATCCCACCACGCCGCGCGGGCCGGGCTGCCCTCACTAGGAGGCCCCGGGAAGCGAACCAGGGGCCTCCCATATGGTAAACAGGAGCTCTATCCATTGAGCCACACCCGTTTCCCTAAGATAGCCTTTTTAATATCTAGTCTCTGTCTTTGAAGGAAGAACCTTCAGGAGACTGAAAGCTCTGGAGAATTCTCCAGCTCCCATCAGCCCCTTGGCCACACCTGACTACATCTTTCTTGTCTCCATCTACCCCCAACCCCCCAGCTGCCTTTTAAACAGCGAAAACTGACTTTAAAAAGTAGTCTAGGAATATTTCAGCCGACATTCAAAAGTGCATTGTAATTCAAGTGGAAATTAAAATGGAAATTCATTCCCTTGGACAGTCTTGGGAAATTATAATAGAGAAAAAACACCTTTTAAAGATGGTGGCAGACATTTATCTGTGGGGTCATTTCTATACCATGGACTTTCCCGATCTAAAAAATCAGGAGTAGTGCAACCTTCAGATGGGGAACGTCCTTCCAAAGAGGTCACCAAGACTCTGATCTTGGGAAAGGCTTATTAATTGCTTACATTCACTCTCCCCTAGACTTTCTCTGTCTCTCCATTTCTCATTGTGGATTTTGGTTTGCCTTTGTCTATCCTTCTTTGTTTTTTCTCTCTCCTCCTCCGGTCTTTCTGTCCGTCTCTCCCTCCTTCATACACACACACACACAGTGAACAATTTCTTCAAATACACACATCTTCCCCTTCCATAGTTACTTTCTCCATGAAAAAGAAGGCAACTGAAAGTTCAGGACACCTGTCAGGCTGACAATTCTTTGGCACCATCCCTATCCTACCAGGATGTAGAATAACATAGGATGACAAAAGTGCTGGGTCAGAGAGCCCTTGTGATGCCACCTTAGCCCAGCTCTCCAGCGTCCTCTCTCTACTGGTTCCACCCTGCAAGTGAACTCACTGAGGCCCCTCCCCAACCTAGGCCAGTCCCCCCATGCCCTCGGTCCTGGATCAACTCTGAAAAGGCATGGGAGTAAATTAGTAGCCATATCTCCCTCACACCCCAACCCCACACATCTGGGAACATGGTAATCCAAGTGGATGTGGCAGCGATGGGGGGCAAGAAATGGGTTGGACCAAGATACTAATTAGGTGCTCAGCTCAGTGTGAGATCAGTTCATCCACTGAGCCACCTTTTCTCTCATTCAATCCACACAATGACCCTCCATTTTGCATATGGGGACATGGAACTCAGAGAGGGAACAATTTGCCTGAGATGCTGTAGCTGGTAAGAGGTGGAACTGAAATTTGAACCAGGGTCCATATGACTGTAAAGCCTGTGCTCTATCTCCACATGAGGAAGTCTTTATACAGGTAGCCAGAGGAAGCATGACTTGATATGGAGAAACTTGATGATGCTATAAGCCTCATGTATCACAGAAGCTTAGACAGCAGCTAGGGAGAGAGTGTGGATATCAAGTCGAGAGGGTGAAGTGGAGCCCAAAATGGGAAAAAAGGTAACTTCTCAAAATACAAGAGTATCAGGGGCACAAAAGTTACTAAGCTGGGGCAAAAGAGTTGCAAAATTCACAAAGTGCTTGGGCCTGGCCTGGGGGCAGAGGTGATAAGTTAAAGGAACTTGACAGGCCCAATCGCTTCTGTGCTAACCATGCCTGGGACCTGGAGCTTCCAGGGATAAATCCTACTGTTCTAGTTGGTTCCTAAGGCCAGCTCTTCCTGGCTTCTGCCAGGTTCCATCTAATTGTCCTGCCCAGTGTTCCAGCACCTCCAGACTGGTGGAAAGCCTAGAATCCCCTCCTGGTGATAGAAAACCCTACCTGCCTGCCTGAATCTTTCTGGTCCTTCTAGAATCAGTGTCTGAAGCTGGATCTGTTATTCTAGTATTTATTTTCCCTATTGCAGGGAAGAAAATACATGGGATATGGACCAGCACTCCCCTTTCTGCATCCAGGGCACGCATTGCTCAGTGGTCACAACTCTTTTTCCCAGTGATTCCGAAGACCTCTTGGAATTCTCCAGTCAGTGCTCTAGATAGTCAACTACAACTGATCAGAATCGACACATAAGATGAAAGCTATTGGCCTTCCTACCATGGCAGCTGTCTTCCATACTCTTCCTGCCTCTTCCCAGCTGCCTACCAGTGGATTAAAAAAAGAGAAGTCTAGGACAAAAATGATGAAATGATGGAAATGAACAACTGGGAGGCAGGGACCATGTTTTATTCACTGCTGTACTCCAGCATCTGCAGAGAGGAAGCACCCAGGAAATGTTCAGTGCACCAGATAACTAGTGAATGATAAATGCAACTCTTTTTTTCCCCTGTGGAATGCACACTTATAATCACTTAGAGGAATAAGAATAAAATAAACATCTTATGGGAGATAGTTCATGCCGGCACACTCACCCATCTCCCTTGGCTTGCCCCTAATTTCAAGCGGCTGTTCTAGATCATGACAGCAGGCAGACCCACACTGCTAGTAAACCTGGAAAGGCTGGGATATTTGTTTCTAATGTCTGGGTATACCAGATCTCATGTGAAGGCAGCACTTGTGCACAGGCGGGGATTCAAACACCATCTCCTTTGGTAATGAACTGTGTGACCCTGACAAGCCCATTCCCTTCTCTGGGCCTCAGGTTTCCCTTCTGTAAAATGAATTGCCTTCTTTGCTTCATAGCGTCCCTGGGAGGATCTAAGGGCCGTTTGTAAATTGTAAAGGGCTGTACAAATGTCTGTGGTTGATGTCCATGTCTCATTTGGTCTCTTCACCCCAATCTCCTCTCCCAGCCTTGGCCATCTAGTCCAGGGAAACCTGGTCACTACCTGGGGCTAAATGTAGATTTCAAAGAGCCTGGACCCCCTATCCTTGCCAGGTGGGAAAGGACCTTTGCAGGGACTTGGGACAATTGGGGTTCACAGGGAGAAATAAGGGGGCTGAGGTCACACATGAATGGGGGTGGGAAGCGGTCTAGAATCCTCACATGATGCCCACAATTTCTGTTTGATTTATGATGTTGTTCATGTACCTACTACGTGCTAGGCATTTTACCTGCATGATCTCATCTCATCCTCCCCAAAGTCATGCAAGGAAATTATGACCCCTCAATTAAGACGTGAAGATATTAAGGCTTAGAAGTTACTTTGCCCTTGGTTACATGGCAGGTATGTAAGAAGAGGTATCGGGACTTGAAATCCTGTCTGTCCCACTCCAGCACTGTACTCTCTCTCCTCTGCACCACAGCTATCAGCCTCCCAACCCAGATTCATCCTGACCTGATGTGGTGGCTTGGAGCTACGTATCCCAGAAAAACATTCATGTGGGTGTGAACCCACTGCAAACAGGACCTTTTAATGAGGTTACTTCTGTTAAGGTGTCGCCCAACTGAATCAAGATGAGTCTTAATCTTATTACTGGAGTCCTTTAGAAGCAGAATGAAATTCATACACATGGAGAGAAAGCCTCAGAGGGAGCAGCAGAAGCTGGAAGTCAACAGGACCCAGAAGAGAGAGGAAAAGATGCTGCCTTGTACTGTCATGTGACAGAAAAGCTGAGGACCAAGGATCACCCAAGAGAAAGCATCACCTTGCTGATGCCTTGATTTTGGATTTCTCCTAGCCTCAAAACTGAGAGACAATAAATTCCCATTGTTTAAGCCAGCCCATTGCAGGTATTTGTGTTTAGCAGCCAGAAAACTAAAACACCGGATCGTTGTGTAGCATATGTCAAAGGCACACAATTGCGGGATACGGAGAGGAGGGACACTGACTGTCTCTGAGTCCACATAGTTATTTCAGTTCTACAGGGTAAATTTTCAGCCTCTCACCTCCCCATTTCCTAGCATCATTCCCAAATCTAAAAAAAATAAAAGCAGAGTGAGTGAGTGATGTACAGTCTGGGTAGTCACAGCAGGTGGAGCTAAGGCGGAGGAAACACACTCAGAGCAATTGAATTGTCCTCAATGTACCCTGCAAGTTACTGTTATGCTCGTCTTAGGAGCAAGCATGGATGGGGAAGGAAGAAAATGCCTTTGCAGACTAGAAATCCAGAGAGGAAAAGTTGCCACACTAAGTTCACCCAGCAATTTTGTGGCAAAGGCAGGTCTTGAACCAAGGGCCCCAGCTGTTGTTTCAGCCTTCTTTCCACCCCCTCCTCCCATGTTTCTTATAACAGATTCAAAGCATTCACTAAAGAATGGAATGTTCCTGAAGTGAAACAGTCAAAGGCCTGGAAGCAGCCAAGGAGGAAGATGGGGGTGGGGTTTGGCTTCAGTGTGCTGTCCCAGGCCCCAAATGTGGGATGAAGCAAATTAGTTCAACATCCACAGTGAGTGCAGGGTTTTTATAAACATGACCTAATTGTATTACTTCAAAGTCCTAAAGCTTATTGCCCTGCTTAATGATGTGTCACGTTATTTATGGGGTAGCACAATGAGACTTCTATTGATTTAATGCATTTCCTTAAAGACCAGCATTGTCACAGCCATAAAACTGAGCTATTCCCAGACAACTCAATTATGTCCCCTGAGCCTATAAACTACCACGTGCCCCACCCAGTTGCCCATGGGAAGCAGGAAGAGGTGAGACCACAACTGGGGGTGTAAGGCCCCCAGGACAAAGGGGAAGGGTTTTGGGGCGTCATCCAGTTAGGCATGGCAGCCGCATGGAAAGCACTAGATGGAGAGTGGGGGGCACTCCACTCTGCTTGGGCGTGCCAGGGGTGTGTGACTGAGCAAGCCTCCTTCTGCCCTTTGGGCTTCAGCCTCCTCAGCTATGAAACTGGAGCCATGAGCTCAGTGAGACCTGTAAGGTCCAGATCTCTGTCTCTGTCTCCCACATTCTGTGGTTTTCTGAGTTACAGTCAATTTAGTTCTTGGAGATAGGGTGGCTGGGCTTATGTGAAGAAGATGCATACAAGTTTCTAACATTGCTCCTCAACCTTTCCTTCAACTTTCTTTTAAAATTAACTCATCATAATGGTGATAATGACAATAGGAAGTACAGTTGGAAAAGGGAAAGAACGTGGACTTTTGCAGTCAGCCAGTCCTGGGTTCCAATCCTGGTCCCACTCTTCATTAGCTGTGTGTGGACACTTGGTATGTCTGAGATTCATTTTCTCACATGAGAAATGGAGGTATGAACACACGGACCTATTAAAAATGCATGTAGACATATATGGAATATGTCTAACTTTCTCAAAATGCCATTACAGAAACTGCTTCCCTTCAAGATGGGAGGTAAGCAGGAATGCGCATTCCATAGGACCGGAAAACTGCCATAGGAGGGAATGATTTTCCCAAGGTGAGTGTCCTGCACCTGCTCTGGAAGATTGCAATTCTGGTAACAGATGAGAATCAGAGGGAAGTAAGATCTGGTGACCACCCTGAGGGCAAAAGCTTCTCCCTGGGTGAGACCTTAAGCTGTCCGCCCAGACATGTGGTGATATCTTCCAGGGTAACTGGGGGCCCTTCTTGGGCCTGGAGAGAAAAATGTGTCAAGGAGACATAGCTCTCTCCTGCCCCTCCCTGCTCCTCCAACAGTGGCTTCAAGGAGAAGGAGTGGGCTAATACAGACCCTGCTGTAGAAGGCAGAATTCTGAAGCCCAGAACAGCAATGTGGGACCTCAGAAAATACCTAAAGTGAAAGAATCCTGAGAAATCATCATGTATGACCCCTTGCTTCTGCCCATAGTGAGACTGAAGCCCAGAGAGTGGCAGGGACTTGCCCAAGGCTACACAGCTTATACGGCGGTGGAGGCAGGATTCAGATCCGAGGGAGATGGGTTGTCTCCCCAGCCTCCTTCCCTCTACTCTCTACCTGACCACCACCTCCAACCAGCTCCCCCAGGCTTACCTTTCTGATACTGGAGCCACAGCTGCTGCTGGACCTTCTTGCTAGGGAAGTGGATGATGCAGGTAAGTTCGGAGCCATAAAGGGCCTCTGCGATGTAGTGGGATCCATAGTGCTGGATGAATGACAGCAGCTCCTCCCGACTGCTCTCCTTGGTCAGGATCTTGAGGACATTGGTGAACCCTGGACAGGGGAGAGCAGGTGGAGGTGGTCAGACTTGGGAGGCTGGTGGCCAAGAAATTAAACAGAGGCTGGTGGCTCTTTTCAGCCTGGATTTGGTGCCTTAGGCCTCACCATCATGGCAGCCTGGTGGCTGCAGTAGTCCAAACAGGTACATCATTCCCTCATTTATATATCAAAGAACTACTCTCTTTGTTGGACACACAAGGCACTACAACCAATAAGGGATCAACAGAAGAGGAGGTCTACTAATGCTCTGTGACTTGACCAGGGGGCTTGAAAATCTCAGTCAAGAAGCCAAAGGTAATATCTACTGACCAACTAATATGTCTCAAGTAGATATTTCAGCTCCTGTATCTCATTTAACCTTAGCCACAACACTATACCCCTGACAACAACAAACCCCATTGTAAAGATGAGCAAGTTAAAGTTCAGAGGCAGAGTGAGTTGCCCTGGTCCTCCAGCTAGAAGAGCAGGGATTCAAACTCACTTCTGTTCTCACTCCAAAGCCTGTGCACTTTCCAATGCACCACACACATCAGGGCTTGAACAGTCCATTGCTGGAGTCCTAGAGCGCAGCAGTCTCTGTGTTTAGCTTATCCCCCTGTAATGGCACAGCCCTTTCCATCTCTGAGCTTGCCTTCCTTAAACTGGCATGTCCTCTCTCCCTCGATTGCAGCAAGAGAACTCCTTGCTGCTCTGGTTCCCTCTAATCCTATGCCAAAGAGACCTCAAAGTCCTCAGTGCCTAGCATGGGACCCGCCCCCTTCCTCTTCCCTTCCTCTGACATGAACACGGCCAAGCTCTTCTTCCAGGAGTGTTATACAGTCCCGGCTTCTCCCTGCTACTGAGTGAAGCCCAAGGACCTTCTCCCGGCATTCACGGCCTCCTAGGTCGCATCCCATGAGCCATCAACACAAGGCTTTAGCTCCAACAAACCAGTTTTCTACCTGGCATTTCCACCCCCTTTTCTCACTTAGCTCTCCTCCACCCCAACACACACACACCCCTCCTCCACCTGAAGTGGCATCCCCACGTCCTCCCCAATTCACATTTATGCCTCAGGACCCCAGGAAGCCACCCCCCCTGCCCCCAGCCTTTCACACCACCCTGGGCAGGAGCACCTAGCTCCACACCTTCAACACACACCCACTGAAGACAGAAGCCTGGCCTCATTCATCTCTGAATCTGCACACACGTCCTCGCTGCACCCCTGCCACAACCAAGTGTGTGGCACAGTTCCCGGGACGTGGCAGACCCACCAACCCACCAGGATTGCTACAAGAACAACCGATTCTGTGCCACATCAAAGTGAGATGTAAAAGAGCAAGCTGCTCTCCAATGTTAAAAATGAGCTCCAATTTTCCAGCATCTGATTTACAAGGGGGCTTTCAGGAGTGTAATTATTGATTAATTAAAGCACATACACCTTTGTAGTTCTAATGGCAACCTGGCAGTCTCACTCACAAGTGCACTGTGAGGGGGTGGAAGGGAAAACAGAAAGAGGACTCAAAGAACGGGCACTTAATTAGAACGACTCCTCTCCATCAACCTGTTAACTCCTGCAACTAGGTAATTAATGTGGCAGAGTTAATAATGAGATGGTTTCTGTTAAGTAATAAATAACAATACCATGGAGATGCCCCTGTGGCTCTTTATCCAAGCAGACAAATCTGCAGTTGAATCTCTGCTCTACTCCCTCTTCTGCCACTTAACTAGCTGTGTGGCCTTGGGCAAGTCACTTAACCTCTCTGACCCTCAGTTTCCTTATATGAAGAAAAATCAAGATAAGTAATGCCTTCTTTGCAGGGCTGTTGTAAATCATAAGATATAAAACGTTATTAAGTGCCTGACAGATGTCAGCAATAACTGCTGTTTGTACTTTGCAGAGGGTGAAGTCCTCCAATTTCCAGGCTAGAAGAGTTCCATTTTGCTGTTGAACAATGTGAGATTATCCAAGACAAGGAGTCATGACAATTAGGGGACACTCGGACAATGACCCAGTGCCAGTGTTAGGAGCGAGAGCTGGGATAGGAAGCTCTAGGTCAGGCCCCATCTCTCCAGTCTTCCCTTCAGCACTTGTTCTTCAGTTTTCACTCACGCTTTCACTCCTCCGTTAAACATAAGCACCAACAACATGTTGCTCCTCTGTCAGTTTCTGGGGATACAGGGCCGATTGAGAACAAGCCTGACCCGCAGTTCTCAGGTCAGTGGGGGAGGCAGAAGAGGTTCAGATAGGAAACAAGCACTTGCCAGTGCTCTCGTAGAGGTGATCAGAGCACTGGGGATTCCCCGAGTTATTCTCCCTGAAGTGAAGGAGTGACAGGCGACATGTCCCGGAGCATTGTAGGGCACACTCCCCGGGCAAGGAGACCGAGGAGAGGGAGCAGCACGTGCAAAATCACAAGAGGCATGAAAGAGCAGGTCCCGTTTCGGGAAGCACAAATCACCCCCATCGGTTGAAGCCTGGAGTCCATGTGCGTCCAAGTGTACCCGATGTGTGTGAGGGGGCGGGGGCAGGCGTGGGGGGTGGTATGTGTTTTTGTAGCGGAGGAGACAGGTGGAAAAGCAATCATCAGCCAGGAGGGAACAGAGGAGTCGGCACTGGCCAGAGGCCTGAAAGACTTGAAGAACCTAACTGCGGCTTTGAATGTCGTCTCCTCCTCCTCTCCGATTCATCCTTCCGCACCCTGCTCAGGTATCGCTTCCTCCGGGGAGCCTCTCCATTCGCTCTGCCCTGCCCCTGCTACCCCATGATCGCGTGGACCTTACTGCAGCACATCGGTGGGACAGTCTGTCTGCTTGCCCGTCCATCCGCCTGCCCGCCTGCGCGCTCCTTGGTGGCAGAGGGCGCTGCCTCCCTCCCTCAGCCTCCCCAGCCAGCCCAGGGCCTGGCACAGGCTAGGTCCTCGGGAAGCTGTGCTGAATTACACTGAGTGCCCCGGCCGCCCGGCAGGGCTCCTCACCTGCTGAGAGGGTGATGGTGCTGAGCTTCACGCGGTACAGGTTGCTCCGGACCCGCCACTGCTGCACCATGGGGTAACCCATGGCCTCGTCATACCTGATGTCTCCTGGGGGAGGGAATGAGACGGTCAATGATCCCGGCATTTAGAGCCTCTCACCACACGCCCTCCCCGCAGCTCTGGGCGCTGAGTGATGGCCTCCTCTTCCAGGCCAGCAGAGGCTTGGTCTGAAGGAGGATTCGGGCTGCCTGAGCCCCGGTACTTGAAGCTTTATCTGGCCCCCACCCCAGGCCTCTCTCTGACCTCTGAGTTCAGCCCTAACTCTACTTTTTTTCTCTGCTCAACAGCTGGCAAGTCTCCATCACCCTACAAGCAACCTCAGGTTAGACTTATGTCCCACCTAATGCTGTTGGCAAATGGCCATGATATGCTACACATCTCAGCCCCTCAGTTTCCCCATTTGATACTATAGCTATTCATGCAGGCATAGGCATGTAGTGAGATTCAAATAAGATAATAGAGGCTAAAGCGTTTTGGTAACCTAGAAATGCTGTACTTGAAGATGGGGCTCAGCAAACTATGGCCCATTCTTTATATATTGTCTTTAGCTGCTTTCATGCTATTTGTTACATATTGTCTATGCTCTTCTACGGCCCAGTTGAGACGCTGCAACAGAGCCCACTAACACATTTACTACCTGGCCCTCTACAGAAGACCATTGCCAATGCACTGGTACAGACCACTGTTTTCCAATGTGGAAACAGGGAATGTTCCTAGGCATTACACAGAATACATATCTACATACATACAAGGTTCCCATTTCAAGCAAGATGGTGAAATATTGGTTAAAGAAAGCTAAATAAGATTTAAAAAAAAAAACACACCATAATATCTCAGCCCCCTTTATAGGATATGTGCATTTTAAAGCTCTATGGAAAGGCAGTATGAAGAACTTCTCAACCTCCTTTGACCACAGAACCCCTTCTTTACAGGGGCTCCAATGGAACTTAGGTTCCATAAAATGCACTTTGGGAAACACAGGTATAGACAAAAACTAAACAAACAAAAAAATACAGCAAAATGTTAGCAAGTGATTAATTTTGGGTGGGAAGTATATGAATGATTCTTGTTTTCTGATTTATATTCATTTCCATTTTCTAAATATTCTACCCTAAGCAGTATAAACTCTCTCTTTTACAATCAGGAAAATAAAACACATGAAAAACAAAATGCTAGTCACATCAGCAGTTATTATTATTGTTGTTATGAATCTGTGCTTTCTTGTGCCTCTGCAAATGACAGGCACATTTTCTATGCTTTTCTCTTGTCCCCTGGTGAGGAGGCACTTAAAGAGATATTTGATACCAAGATTAAAATGAGAATCTCATTGGAACAAATGATTTCTTCCTGGACATTACTGCAGTATTAAAGTTGTCCATTACTGTCAACTTTTTTTCCCTTCTCCTTAGCCTCTTCGGAATGATATAATTTTTAAGAGGCTTTCATTTTAAAGTAAAATATTTATGATCCCCAAAGATATGTCCACCAGAGTGAGGCTCTTGCATTAGAAATATGTCCTCTCTGTTTTTCTGCTCCGTGTCTCCTGCCCTTCCTTCACAGAGGCTGCGGAGGCAAGGGGAGGGCTGCTCCTGACATGGGGCACAGAAAGCAGCCGGGACAGGGTGACCAGGATCCAGAGCAGGGCTGGGGCAGGCTCAGGAACTGAGGCAAGACCCTCCCCAGGACAGGGAGGCAGGGCACTGTGATGCAGCCCATCCATGCAGCTCTTTTCCCTTGGGGGATGCTGTGCAGAAGGAAAATTCCTCCTGATTCTCGAGTAACTTATAAAACCATCATCTCTGCCCCTCACCACATCCTTGGGTCTGCCCCATAACTGACACCACTCCCACCCCCCTTTCCTTCTATCCCCGGTCCTCCCTGGATTCTGACCTGGAAGATAAACTCCTCCCGGGGAATGTGGCTTCCTGAGGGGCAGGCCTTGGTCTAGGTTATTTCCACCTGGTTTGCTGAGTCTGGAATAGCAAAGCATCCCTCCAGCCTGGCTCACTGGCTTCCATTCCACTGCTGATTATAAAGCTGCCCCAGACTCTCTCCTTGCCCCACTCCATCCCAGCTCCCTCCCTGCAATTAGAGGTGGGATGAAGAGCTGGGATGAGGGGAGGTATTTTTCCTGGCAAGTAAAAGAAAATTTAACTCTGGAAATGTAACAATTCCTTTATAAGGACATGTCCAAAGCTCTCTGAGACAAAACAAATAATTACAACAATTCCTATCACTAACAGGGAACCACAAAGCACTTTATATGCATGATCTCCAATTCTTACAATAATCCTGAAAAATAAGTTATACTCCCATTTTTTCAGAGGAGAAACTGCCCAAGGACACACACATCCAGGGTCCTTTCCTTCAGAGCACATAGAACTCTCCATGGACCATGGAAACGTCTGCTTTAGGAGGTAGTGAACTCCCCATCATTGGGGGTATCCACAGAGAGATAATTGCCCAGTAGGAACACTATAGATATGATTTCCCCATCAGTAAGGAAGATTAGACTGCATGCCTTTCACAGTCCATCTCAGCTCTGAAACTCTATGATGTTATGAAAAACGGAAATTAAGGAAGGCACAACAATTTTTGGACACATTTTACAAAGCATCTTTCACATCCATGGTTTCATTTGATCTACATCTGGGCCCCTCTTTGGAGCATGACAGGGCAGAGAGGTGATGCAGGGTAGAAGATATGACATCAGCTTTGGAGTCAAGACTGACTGGGTTAAATCCTGACGACTATAGACTAGCCGTGTGGTCTTAGACGGGACAAGTGGCATAGCCTTCTGAGCAGGAAGAGAACAATAACGCCCTTGCACAGTCAAATGCAAACATACCTGCAAAGTGCACCCAGGAGGCCCTGTCTCCCCTGCCCATTTTACAGGAAAGGCTCGCTCACGGAGATTAGACGATTTTCCGAAGGTTGCCCAAGCTTGCAAGTGATGGACAGGGTTTTAAACCCATACGGCAGGGTTCCTCCCTGGGGCAGAATCACCAGTCATTGTTGCCATTCTCCCTGGGCAGGGGATGAGACACCTGATTTCTGTATCATAAAGGCAGAGCCAGGGCCCTTACAGCCTAGGGAAGTCTCCACGAAAAAAGGGAGGAGAGGAACTGTGAGAAGACAAAGATGAACAGAAGAGTGTCCTCTTCTCCTTCTAAAGAAGACAGCCATCAGCAAAGCCTGCAACAGATGGCTTCCCAGCAAGGGGGGAAGCCAGGCGCTGGGGAAACGCTGCAGAGTGGAGTGGAAGTGAAGCAGGCTTCACATAGGGAATGATCTGGAACCTGGCAAAAGGACGTTGTGTACATCAATACCCCAAGATGGCTGTTGGAAGATCCTCGCGAGATTTCCACCACGCAGAATGAGATTCCCAGAGATTCCCAAGAGATTCTCTGATATTCTCCCAGGACATTATCATTGGCCCCACCTGGGGAATTGATGGGTGGGGTAATCAATCAAAACAGCAAACACCTGGGAGTCCTCCCATGCCATTAGCAAAGGGGTAGAATAATAGTTTAAAAGGCAGGCGCAAAGGTCAAGTCGCCCCCTCTGCTCCTGTTCCTGACCCCTGCCACCCCGTTCCTGCTCCCAGCGGCTCCTGCCCTGCTTGGGGCCCTCGTGGCTTCTGTGCCCTGCTCTTGCCATGTCCCCCCTGCGTGGATCAACATGCAAGTAAAACCTGAGCATTTATAATGGGAAACTGTAGTCTATAAATCAGCCCTCTCTATCACTCTTCAGCCCCTTACCCTCTACCGGAGACCCTTGGTCTGCTATTTTCTCCCATTTCTCTCCCTCCCTACCTTAATAAATTGCTGGCCTCACTCACCTGACGTGCTCTGAAATTCATCTCTGCAGCATAAGTCAGGAACCTAGACTAAATCCGGTAACACAAGGGCCAAGGACTCAGAGCCACGGCACCTGGCTCTGCTCCTGGCAGATGTGCTGTGTGACCTTGGGCTTGTCCCTTCACCTCTCTGAGTCAAGAGTCCTCATCTATAAAATAGGGCTAAAATGACCCACCACGCCAGGTGTCTCAGGGTCATGTATAAAAACAAGCTGTGTAAATGAGAGGTTATTCAAGTGGGAGAGGCTCCTGGTAGGGGATTCCACTGATTTTAATTTAGGATGATGTAAAAACAAACCAACAAAGCAAAATACTAACAGAGCACACGCCAAAAAAAAAAAAAAAAA